>CH002433.1:165985-197720 GCA_000149265.1 Ciona savignyi | reverse complement strand
ATAAGAAACTTTGAAATTTAAATTAAGTTTAAAAATATGAAGCTTTTACACCGTGTTGCCATAATAAAAAATGATTCTGCCCGAGATGTTACAACTAACACATGACTTATTGACCACCCTGTACATTGCCTTTCTATAAAACCAAATTGAAAAGTTACTAAAATTCTGTACTGTTGCCTCCCAGGTACAAAGTTGGAGCCAGCGAGTTACTTCCGAATATCACGCGATGTGTCACACGGGCTAGCTTACCTTCACAACCAGAAACCACCAGTTCTACATCTGAACCTTCGGCCATCCAATGTTCTTATCCACTCGTCCGGACTTGCTAAGTTAGCCGATTATGGATTCTCAAAAATCAAGTAAGAAATAAATAAAACTATTACTTTGTAAGGACTAATCTGTCAACTTATGTTTTAGATTGTATTGTCTTTTTTAGTGTCGCATACATATGTTTTTACTACAACTTATATTTATATCTTTATATTATATATATTTAAAGCATTGTTCACCAATTATAAACTAACTAATGGTAAAAGTTAGCCCTTGTCTAAATTTTCTCTGGTGAAAATATTTAATTGTGTGCTGTGGCCAAATATTTTTTCAGTTATTTGATTACTTACAGGTTAAAAAAAGATTTTGAAGCTTATTTTCTCCAGATTACAATGTGGCCTCGGTAGCACAACCAACCTCATGTACGTTGCACCAGAGTTGCTTGGGTCACCTGCTAAATTAACAACCAAAGCAGATGTTTATGCCTTTGCTGTTCTACTACTGGAGATGTCTGGTGGACATATGGTAATGGATGGGACACATGCTACTGAGGTAATACACATTATTCTTTCAACTGATCTATGATACGTGGTTCAATATGTGGTAGTTTCCGGCCTTTGCTTATCCTGTACTGCTGTACAACTGGTACTGTTTGTTTAATGATGTAGGCCTCACCAAGCTTATGCCTCACCAAACTTATAGGCAATAATTAAGGAAACTGTTAATAAAATAATCATGTGTTTGTTGTATAAATAATGATACATTTTACTACGGTTTTGCTCAGTAACACAGTAGCCATAATGTAATTTTCCCGAGTAGTGTTACTGAAAATGTATTACATTATGTGTGAGTGACTTATTACCAGCAAATATGACAAATGATATTGATTGATCACCAGGTGTTTAGTATGCTGCAGAATAAAGGAAGAATGAGGATTCCCACCAATCTCCCATGTTCTTTCCAAAAATTGATCACCAAATGTTGCGCAACCTCATACCTGCAACGCCCAACATTCAAGGTTGGTTGGAACCAATACTGGTGTGACCGTGTGGTTATAGTTGGTACAAACAATGATACACGATGTATCAGTTATGCAAATCACATTGATCAACTGTCCTTGTAAGTAACATTACAAACTACCAGCGGTGTGTTGGAATTGCACATCTGAAGTGTAAGATCTGCAACAATTACCCGCTTCCACATGCTGAGTCTCAACACCTCTTGTTACGATCCCACCCGCATTGCAGGAGATTTTAGTTGAGCTAGAGACGATGATGCTGCCACAGGATTGGCTGCTGGACATGGATGCGGACGGTGTGCAAAGAGTATCAACATCAGAAATGACATGCAAATATTCGATTCCACAAACTGAGTTGGGAAATCAATATTATGGTACATAGATACGAAATAATCATTTTGATATCTGGAAGGAAAAATGGAAGTAAATATTACACAAACCATGCATTTGTCAGAATACTGTTGCATGCCCATTGCTCACAATAGGTGGATCTATTAAAGTGTGTTTAGTATTGGCTGGTATTATAGTTTTTCCAGCTGTAGTGTTACGAGTTTATGGTTGGATCATTCCTTATCTTGCAGATGAAAAAGTGGACATTCTAATTGAGCCAGACAGAATTGCTGAAGGTAATGGCCTTAACACACATCGCTCTCTATGCAGTGGAACAACCACAAGTTGTATTGGTAAGTTTGGATTGTTTTTCATTTAAATCCGGTATCCACTGAACTTTTCAATTCTACCCAGGATACAAATCTTATCACCCAGAGTGCAATAAATCAACTGTGTACAAGGTTAAAGATAATGTGGATCATCGGACGATGGGTGATGATCATCCAACTCGGTCACATCACTCGGACCTTGCCTGCAGCAGAACGAGCAGATATTCAAAGTTTGATGATAAGTACCTTGCATTTGTTGGAGATGCCAATGAAAAGGGGGGAAATGTGGATCCTATAAGTACTCCTGTTGTTAACCCATTGTTACAAAACAATGCACCCAACTTGGAGAAATTGTATGCAGAGATGTTAGAAGGACACCACGTGGTAGAAAATGCAAAGCGTATGCTATCTTCTACTAACCATGTAATGCACCATACGTTTCGACATAGTGAGGTTGGTTTATAAACCACCATATTATATTTGTTTTTCTTCCATTGTTCTACCACAATGGTTCTAAAATAACCTTTTGTGATGTAATTACCATATTATTTGTTGTGTTTTGGTATAATACTTTGTATTCACTGTGCTATAGAAATTATATCGTAAGTAATGATTACAGGAAATAACAGAACAATGCGAGTGGTTTCCGTAGCTTGTTTGCGCCTTTATTGGGCCTTTAATAGTCGTAGCTGTAAATTGTGTCCATCCGGGACTTCCCGAAGTTATGACGTCTCACTAACTTATCGTGTAGGATATCTGCCTAGAAACTCCTCGTGTCCGACAGGTTAATCTAGTGCGTCGCCTTTCAACCGAAGGGTTGCAGGTTCAAAACTGGTCGCTAGCTAGTCTGTAAACCCAGCGGCTTAATGGGTTCTACTAAATTGAAGGAACAGGTGAAACATACGCAACAAACTGCAATAGTTTCGGTAACCCGACGGTGGGCGCGAGGTAATCTGACGATTGCCCGTGTGTTAACCCCCTGTTTTTTTTTATTCATGAGGGTAAACCTAAATATCCTAAGATAAAAAAATCACGTGATTCTTCGCGACCTACCGTTCTGACAATTTTGAATGGACTTGATCTTTGTCTTCGAAGATTTTGCAGAAAACTAACTGCCATATATGCCACTAGTAGGAATAGGCTACCTTCTCGCGCACAATTTTCGACAACGTTGTCTGCAGCTTAAAGTACCGAAACATATTTAACTCACTGATGTTTCTTAAACAATATGACGACTGTACAACATAAAAGTAAAACCAGCAAGATAGATAGAGTGGTTAAAAACTGCACCCCTCCATGGATTGGAAACTTAAAAAGACCTTGCTTGTCCCATCACGATTTCCGGAGTTCGGAATTTCACTTTAGGGCATTTCCATTTTTCCACTCTCAAGTTTCATACTTTTATCATTGTGTGCACATCTATTTTGATTATCCGCCTAATATGGTGGATTGTATTATGAATACTTTCATAGATTTGACCAGACGGAACAATTTTTTTTTAAATTTATCTAATGGAATTTCTATCATCGATTTTCGTAATCAAGTTGCAAAATGCATTCAAAATATGTATAGAAAGTTTGCACTAAAAATGCTTATACTAATGACCGAAGCGTCATGTTTAACACCACTTTCCGACTTTGGGATGATTGTTATTGCTTCTGCATCTGTCAGAATACAACATGTTGTTAAATTACGAAACGTCTAATTTTAATTTTTCCAAAATTGTCCAAATAAAATCAAAAAATGAAGCCACGAATTGAGCACATTCCATTGTACCGACGTAGTGTAGTCATAGTGTCACTTTGCGTCGCACATCGCGTTGTATTCGTTGCGGATTAGTTTGAACAACAATATGTCGATTAAACAAACTATCCGGAACCTTACTTAAACAGATTGTTGACGCTGAATTACTAGAGAATTATCGAAGATGGCTTGTGAGCTGGATATTTCCCATCTGTCGCCGACTTCAACACATACAGGTATAATTGAAATTCCTTGTATGGTGGCTACTGATTTGATAATATTATTAACAATATATTGTACTGATATCTGCGTATATTTGAACTCTTACCTCCATCAGCGACACCAAGATCGAACAGGCAAGGGGCGCTGAAGCGACATCGATTGTCACATTATGGAATAACACCGCTTCGCAATAATGACATAACAGTACGTATTCATTGTGATAATAAAGTGTAATAGAACCATGGTCCACACCGAGGGTAAACATGGTTAAATTATGTCGGAATATCAAATCACCAATGAATAGATGTTCAATATTTGGATTGCAACGATAATAGCGATGTGTAGCGACCAATTGTGACGTAACTGTGGCGACGACACGTCTCCATTGCGGACGTTAATACTTTATCCAACATGTACTATAACGTGATATTTGCCGCTTGTGACAAATCTGCGGATGCTTCGTCGTCAACAGGATCGATGAACCAATCGAATGACGCAAGAGACAGGGGGATTCATGTAGATAGTAGCAGACCGAGGTTAGGGGCTTCTAGCAGCAGTATTAGAGGGGTCGGTGGCCCATTGAAATCGGGCGGGCCACGGAGTAATGGAAACACCGTGGCAAAGGTTGGGAAAAGTATAAAGAAGGAAGTGAGGGCTGTGGTTGGGGGAAGCGAGGAGGTGAACCATAGTTTGGATGGGAACGATAATATATTATGACATCACACACCTCTAATAATATTTTCAGCCGATTGAGAAACTTCGACGAATTCTTCGCAGCATTCGCATCATCGTGGAAGTTTGTTTGGCACTGAAACGGTTGGTTTTTGTCAAAGTATTGTTATTATCGAGATATTGTTTTTATTGACTTAATATTGTTACAATCACGTCATTATTGTCTTTTATAAGTTAATATTGCTTTTTTTGTTGTTTAATGTTGTAAATACTGTTTTTGTTGATGTATTATTATTCTTAAATATTTCTTTTATGAATCGCAGCTGCGTTAATGAAAAGGCAGGCGAAGAAAACCTTTCGTTGGTTGAAATGCAGATGAACCTTCAAGATGATTTCTCCAGAAACCTGACGTTTAACCCTCACTACTACAGCGCTTCCTACATTGTAAATTTTAAAGCTGTTGATGTTTGATACGTATAGGCTATGTTATGCCACGATCACACACATAGTAGTTTTCTACTTGTTATTTCAGCTTGTTTCACCGTCCATTGCAAGACCAGGTGGCTTACTCAACGAGTGTTACACCATATGGGGGTGGTTGATACAATTAAATTTGATTAAATAATCCACAGGCGAACAAAGGAAGTAGCAATCTGAAGAAACTACTTGCTATATCCCCCGAAGCTCGGAGTAAGCGTCATGTGAAAATGGTAACCAAATTTTAATTACATATTACGCTTCAAGGGCTTTTACTATGGCCTTTCGAATGGTCCAAACGAAGCAAAATATCTCGTTTTTGCCTTGTAAAAGGCCATTTTTAAATAATTTAATTCTTTAAGTTTAAATGAACTAGATATTACAGCACGATGCTATATTATAAGCAACCAACTTAACTCAAAAAGATGTAACAAACTTAAATCCTAGGGTGTAGAACCAAGAAGTGATTTAATGTAAACATTGACACAAGTCTTTTACATGTGTTCCAAACTGTCAACTTTCTGTTAACAACAGGTGCAGAATTTGGTCCAAAATAAACCAGCATTTTCGAAACATCCGCTTCATATTCGTTTAAAGATGTGCCAAGTGATGATCTATCAAAGCTACGAGGCTCGTCGTGTTATAATCAAGCAAGGTAGGATATATGCTTATTTGTGTTAACTGTTTGTCAGCTGGGCCGACGTGACTTTCGTATTTTGGAAGGAAGTTGACATTTCGCGAATCTTTGTGTGGCGCACTTACGCTGGTAGTTTGGTTGGTGATGACACCAGTAAAGTCATGCTCAGAGAGAAAGAGCCTACGTAAAGAGATAACTCTGGATGATCATTTATATATACCAAATTAAACCACAAGTTAATTTTCCGAGTAAAAGTTATTTATGAAAACTGATGCCAGGATTCCATAGGAATACCGGACGAGTTAATACATTACCTCATGTTAAGGGCATCCACCATCTGCTTTCTACATCATTTTGTCCGGGACATGTTTGGTGAACGAGCGGGTTATGAGCACTGGAGGGCGGGAGAGTGTGCAAACGATTAATGAAATAAAGGAAGGCGACGTCTTCGGTGAGGTGAGGATTGAATCGCTGTACATTGCGCTTGTTCGGTAAATATATTTGCCCGTCAGGTGGCGCTATTGAACGGTACAACTCGCACTGCATCGGTGGTGTGTAAGACTAACGTTGAGTTGCTGGTTGTGTCCAAGGAAGATTTTGACGCCATAATTCGTGGCCCAATATATAAGCAACGTGAAGAGGTGATCGACTACTGTAGATCGCTGCATATACTAAGGTGAGTGTGTACTTCTATACATACTGAATTTGCTCCCGACTTCGACTTTCAGGACTCTATATTCTGTAAATTGCACATAACAACTTTTCAACACCGACATGCACACAAGTAACTATCAATCACGCAGGGACTGGCCGGTTGACAAACTAGCCACCGCTTCATTCACTAACTTCTACTACCAGTACTTCCGCAAGGGTTCGATTGTTGTACGCGACAACGCCGATTCAAACTTCCTCGTGTTCATTAAGTCAGGAGAGGTGAGTCGTATAACGTCATAGATATTTATTCAGATTTGTTCACCTCGGTCACAATGTGTTTTTTCACGGACTGCAAAAGTAATTAATTGTTTGTACACTTAATGCCTTATTCTCTTTGTATATGCGTTTTCAAATAATGTTTGGGAATGAAAATAAAACCCTAAAGAGTTGTTTTAAATTGCCTGTTAGCATTTTGATTGCAATCATTTTCCCTTTATAAATCTGACACATCGACTCTCCAGTGCAGTGTTGTTTGCACACTTGGTGGACGAGGTCGTGTTATAAATATTGCACCAAATTTGCCTATTGTGACATCACAACGAAAGACGACAAAGCGAATTAGTAAGTTATTTTAAAAGATGTTTGAATCTCGTACTTATGGTATAACCGCTAGGTGCTGCTGGAAGGTTGCAGTTTGACGACACTCTGCGGGAACACCAGGTTTGTACCTACTGTGTGCTATTCTACGATAATCTTTATGTTTCATGTGGTTAATCTATGTTAGTGTATTACACCTATTAAAGCTAATATATCAGACCGAAATGACATGGCTTAGCAAACGTCAGTCGAAATTATAACAATGCATTTTCTCTTTTAACTCTCGGCAGAGGTGTCCACACCTAAACCAATGTTTTTAAATATATGAATAAACATCAATAGATACCTCGTCGGACGACTGCCATTACGAGTCGCTCGTTAGATGCTATCTCTGAGAATGACATTACTGGTGTCACCAGGAATCGAAAAATACCTAAATTGCAAAGGCGAGTATGCCACAAAAGTAAACACAAAATATCAACTTCCGTCCTTCCTGTGCAGACCGCGCCGGCCCATTCGACAATCGGTTGTAGAGGACACTCCATATACCATTCGAATTAATCCGCGGGATCGATGGAAACGAGCAGCCAAAATCGCCTCTCTCTTTCACAACTCACCGCCCAAGTTCGCACGAATCGCCAATCTCTACCCGAAGTGTGTGTTCGTAAGTAATGCAATCGTGTTTTGTGCTTGTTTTTTGTCGTTGATGCAATTAATACTGCATCACGTGATCAGGGCTTGGAGGAAATGATGCGGAGAACGGATCTTCGACTCTCGTTGCTAAGCAACGGAGCAGAGTGCATTTTCATCTCAACGAAGATGTTTATGAACCACGCGAGTCCACGTTGCATCCGGGAGGTACAGGGAGCCGTGGGAAGATATCCAACCGAGAACTACATCCGGTCGCAGCTCAGAGAGCAGTCTCATTGGACGGATTTCAAGAAGTGCGTCATAACAGACATCGTGGGCAAGAAGAAGATGAATCCAGAATCTTCAAGTGGCTGAACGTGAACTTTGGCAGCACATATTGCCATCATACAAGTTTGGCGCACGAACAAGACCGAAATATCTAGGTTTTAGATCACCATGGTGATTATATTCCACATGGTGTCTGTATGTTGAACCTTTAGTCTCCCAACCCGTGTACATGCCGTGGGCGGTATCAAAAACAACGTAGCAGATTATTTATACAATACCTGTTTAAGATTTGTTATTAGAGTGGGTGGCCATGTACCGTAGTTTTAGAGTGATAAATATAAACCAAACACTTATTGGACCTCCAGTAATTGACGGGGATTGTTAGTTGTTTCTTAGCTGTTTGATATGAACTCGACGTGTCATGCTTCGCCGGCGACTGCTTTTAAATATGGCCTTCTTTTTCCTGCAATACAGGTAAGTTCATAAAATGATTTAGGATAGTAGATTAAGCGGTTGAAATAATGAATAAATGAAGGATATGATATTAATGTTTATGCCCGTAAATGGGAAGAGCAAGGGGTTTAACACACGGGCAATTTTCAGAACGCCTCGCGCTCACCGTCGAGTTATACCGGAGCTATTGCAGTGTGTTGTGTATGATAGACACCTTGCTTGAATTTAGTAGAATCCATCAAACCATAGGGTTAAGGGGTTAAGGTAATGTCCGCTAAGCGCATTGCCCAATGACACAACCGAGTAGCTAGTGACCAGTTTCGAACCTGCAACACATTTCGGCAAATGAAGAACATGGTGCAGCCTACTTACATAAGCCAAGCCAGTATACAAATAGTCATCTTTTTCATGGGAAATATATTTCGCATTTATAAAGCTCGTCAACAGTGTCATTATTAATTATTATTATTAAATTAGTCACTTAGATAACAAATGATGTTTGTTTTGTTTGTTGTCATAATTGCACGATGATGAGTAAGATATGACGAGTTGTCCAAGTCTGCGCGTGGGGCGGTTGGTCGTGAACAAACACATTTTGTATTCACAGATTGGTGTCAACCTTGTACCATTAGTGGCGATCATAACTAACCGAAAACGACTGGTTAGATTAAAGAGCGCCTACATACACGTCGCCAATACACTGGTTGCTAATATAATTCTTGCTTTGTTTATTTTCTACATATTTCTAAACTTTGTGTTTGTGTTCGAGCGGCCTGTGGATCAACGGGGGGTCAATAGGTGAGATCAAGTGTCTAGTTTAACCTTCTGTATTGGTTCATTTTAAACTTCAATTTACATTTTAACCCAGTTTATACCTTATCCACAAACTAACATATAACTTTAAACTTGTTTTTTACTTCAGTTACATTCAGAGCAACCCTGTCCACCGACGAATAATGATGTGGTGGACATTCCAGAAATCATTTGTAGTTTGCACTGGGCTGGTGATGTGCTTCAGTGTCGTTGGCTTGATCTATGGTTTAGAGGAGAAGAATTATTTTCCAAGACAACCAAGCGGTACTGGAGTTCCTAGAACGCTTCAAGATATTTTTATTCGACCGAAAACAAATCAGAACACACCATTGCGCGTTAAAATGAGGGTATGCTGTTTCGATGATAACAGATCCAAGTAATTAATTGCAATGTTTGTTCAGATAAAATGGCTTACCGCGGCAATCACTGCATCAATCACATGGTTGTTACCGATTGCACTTTCCCTGCTTGGAACATTTTCTCTCAACTGCACCGAGCATTGCAGATGTTTGCCGGCCTACTATGACAACCCTCACTGCTTGTCGCCAGGTATCTAGCATTTCTTTGGCAAAATAATATGGAATATATCATTGATGGCATAATTTACTGTCCGAGCGAAACTTATTAGCGGAAAGCAGGTCGTTGAAACGCGAGCGGATTGCTGGTATCGAACAATTCGCTGGCTAGGTGCGTCCTGGTCAAAGCACTTAGCTTAAAGTTCCCAGAAATCAGTGGTTTAATGGGCTGAACTTAAACTTATTCAGTGCCACCCACAAGTTCATTAACATACACAACAATTTATCGGGTGACCTAACTCTGGGCACGAAGTAATCTGACAATTGCAAGTATTATAAGCCCCTGCATTTCCCTTTTACAGAGATAAACATTCCCCTTTCCTTTCCTGACATTTCGTGTAGCCTATTGGAGATATTTTCACAAAGCAATTATTTCTTAAAAATGTTGAGTTGGGTTCAGCAATATGAGTCCGTCTGTGCTCCAGTCCGAACCCAATAAAACTCTTGATCTATGTTCGAACTGTAAATTATCGATTTTGTTAAAAAGTAACTTTACAAAGCTTCCAAAAACAAATGGTGTTTGTGCTAACCAGTGAACCTTACAGACGGAAGCTGCTCAGTGGAATTCCTACCAATATCCAAGACTTTTCTCACGATTTCCATCTCCTCTTGGTTTCTTGTTGTCATTTTGCTCATGTACACCCTCTACCGACGTTTTCAAACATTTCGTAGGTGTGTCACGTGATGATAAAATATATATATTATTCTAAGTAAACGTTCTACTTGATAGAATGAGGGAGGTATAGTTTAAAGGCTCTATAAATCTCGTTAGCCGAACAAATGTTTCCTGGTTATGTTATTTTCCGAATCAAGTGATATAACATCCAAAACTCACGCGATATTATTTCGGTACCCGTCTCTTGTTACAAAGTCTGGCCGTATGGATGACTCTTCTGGTAACTTGTAGCACCACCAGTCAAAAAGGTGATGGGATAAAAAGACAATTGCCCAGGTTAAAAGGGACAACTTTAAAAGGAGGGAAAGAGGGCTGGGGGGAAGGAGGAAAACTGCACACTAAAATTACGGAAACTAATTTAAACCCTGCCCTAAAAACTAATATCAACCCCAGAACTAACCTTAACTCCAACCCCATGTTTAAAACTAACTCAAATGTCATAATCTTTATTTTAGTGTACAGCCTACTTCCCGCTTTCCCTCCTTTAGTTTTGCCGGGTTAAAAGTCCCGTTTTTCAACTCAGTTAGACATACACACATCCGCTATGTTCCTATATCTTGTAATACCCAGCCATCCACTGCAGGAACGCATTCTTTGCCAGCCACCCAGCTGTGTTGGAAGATGCGATATTTACAGTTCCCATCCCTGACCTGATGCCAAGAGATTTAACTCTGGGCCGTAAATTTGGAGGTGCTTAATTAGTTAAAAAATATTTAACGACTTAATTAAACTGCTATTCCAGGACGGAAGCAGCTACAGTCAGACTACAGGAAGTCAGTCAACCACATGAACACGGTGGTGACGACAGCAACACCAACTAAGGTAAACCCAACCCCCGTTCATATTGCTATTCATCAGTGTAAATTGCAGTTGGAAGCAAAAGTTCGACTCAGCCCGACCATGAAACTGGTTATCTTCCTTACCTTCTACGTCATCGCAAGCACACTCCCACTTACCGCTTTATTTATGTATGACGTCATTATAGGCCACACACAACCATACCCAGTTGTGGTACCACTCACAGCATACGCGGCAATATTTGTGTATGGAGTAGCTTCTCCAATACTGCTCACCAAGTATTTATCTGAACTGAAAGAAGCGATGTTTAGTATGGTGTTACGATGCGATTGCACTCTCACTACCACCAGAAAAGAGTATGCACCACATGCATAAATTGCACTCATTTAGGTTCATTTGCAATTCTCTTTAAAAAAATTTAAAGGTCTGCTTAAGTACACACCTAAGTTAAGAAATTATGTATACATAATGATAAACGCACCGGTATGGTAATTTTGCAAATACAGAACTATAACAGAAAAGTGGGCTTTTCTCGTAGAAATGCTTAAAGCGTAAAATGCTTATTTTTGTTAGTTTTATATACGTGTCTGTTTAAATGCTTTAATTTTTTAGTTTGATAATTTTTGCAGCCCAAATGATTTTTTTCTTTGTTATATTTTGTCCTGTGATTTGCTACTCGCACAGCAATAAGCTGGATTTACTAAACGCCGTTCAATTATTCTTCGTCTTTTACAGAAAAATGTTTAGTTGTCCCACAAATCTGGAACATTTTAGTTTAAATGTTACTAGTATAATTAAATATATTTTAGCATTATAAGTTTTTTTGTATTTTGTATTTTCTTTGTTGTTGCTTACGATGTTTAGTTCACTCTGGTAAAAAACACAATTTTCTTGTGTTTACCGCAAAACAATTATGTTAAATCTACATCTGTCACTACAATGTGACATCACAATAAGACAATATATATAACATAGTGGGACAGTTAATACAAAATTTACAAAACGTGTCGAGTCGGGTTACAAGTGTCACGTTACAGTTCACCACAGACTTGGTCCAAACTCTGCTTTAATCGCGACTTACTACTATTCAGGGGACTAAGAAAACAGTAGGAATAAGTGCATTGTGACGTCATATAACCTCCCATGGTAGCAGTTGTGATATAGATAGAATGAAATATGGACTGTGAGGAACCTACATTACCGGTCAAATTCTCGGAGCGATCTATTCGTTTGTGGAGCAAATGTCGTCAAAATGTGAGTAGTTAATGTACCAAGTATGATGAACTCTATAGAATATAACATATCATGGCCCAGGTTGTTGATTTAAGGACATAGTAATAGTGTAGTCAGGGGCTAGTATGAAGAAAATTATCAATTTCACAAGAAATGCGTCGCGGCAACAAGACATTTTACGAGAAAATGGCGCAAGCCACTAGCTCAGGGGTGGCCAACCAGTCCGAGACTAAGAGCCAAATTTCTTACTGTATTACCACAAAGAGCCATATCAAACACACAATGACAGAAATTTACAAGTCTTTTATTGTTATGAATGTTACTTAGTTCACGGCATCTTTCACGGCATACAGCAAACAACATCAAGAAATATATTAAAAAATAGGGGTTGCATTTCTTACATAGCCTACTTGGTACATTTTCGGGACATAGCCTTCATGTAGAAGAAATAGGGCCTGCGGAAAAGAGCCGCATGGAACTGAGCAAAGAGCCGCATGCGGCTCGCGAGCCGCGAATTGGCCAGCCCTGCACTAGCTGCTAGGTTATGGATGGGCACACTTTAGGAATAAGGGGCCAAAATTGTTTCATTCTTAGACTGGCGGGCCAAGTTATTGAGCAATCACTCACATATACAGTTGTTTGACAATTATGATAAAAAAAAAGAAATACGAAAACTGTACTTTACTAAAAAACCAGAAATCATTATTGCGTCAATGACGCACAAATGCAGTTGTAACATCATAGTTAAGGTTGTAGCTGTGACATCATAATTTAGTTGCGACATCTCTATTTAGTCTTACAACACGTCGATAACATGCGGCGAGCCAGAATAAAAGACCCCAAGGTCGTAGTTCGCCCATGTCTATACTAGATGTCCAAGGTCATACTTTACACTGGGTCCAGTATAAAACATATTTAGGAAACACGATTAGTCTGATGCGAGCACTCACAACGGAGAGGAAATGCGAAACACCTGATTAATTTTAAATTACACCAATATTGATCATTTTGTTCCAGTGTGATCACGTAATTTCGAATTGCTAGAATCAAAAAATAATTTTGAATCATTTCGTATGCGAATTAATTTAGAATCTTAATTCTGTAATAGACATCCCCAATCAAAAAATAACTTTAATAAATTGAGCAAGACTAAGGTGATGTTATAGAGATGATCATTAAAAAGAATAAACTTAATTACAAAAAAATCGTTTTCAACTTCACAAGATGCTAATGTAATAGTCGGTCATCCAGGGCAAGGTTGAGGACGAAGGGAAGTCTATTGAAGTGGAACCATCACGTCACTTCCGGCACCAGGAACATGCTCGAAGCATTAACTTTGAAATGAAGAAATACCTCAGGTATAAAGGAATCGATGCGGATTCTATGTCGGTGGTAACTACTCCAGTTTTTTATTGTGTTTTTTTTCTTTTTATACCTTCCCCGTGGCCACTTATTATTCCCGGTGTCGGACGCACGATGGCTCGTCACCAAAACCGTTTTTCGCGTTTGCCATTCGACCACACGAGTACGGTCGTGTGGTCGAATGGTTAACGGGACCGATGCATATACAGACACCTATACAAAAAACGGTCCTGGTGACGACCCCATCTTGGGTTCGAAACTTGGCTATAGGTAAAAAAAATAAACAAAAAAATCGGCCATACGACAGTACACCACTGTTTGAACACGATATTCTGGCAAATTTATTGTCGGTTGACCACTATGCTTTTATAAAATTGAGTATTTTCCCCTAAAATCAGGTGGCGTCCCAGAGCATCGGATTTGATGCCGAAGTTAAATGAGGGATTACCTCAATATCTACAAGATATTGAACTCCATAATCCGGAACTGATGAACCACACACCCACACGAGTCCGCTGCACTCTTCCAAGCAGTGACGGTAAGTGTTTAATATTAAGCGGGAATGACAGCAAATTTGCCAATATTCTTAGTCCTGACTATTAGCTCATCGGTAAAGTGTCGGCGGCTTGCAGACAACTGAAAGTTTGTTGGATCGCAACTCGACACGGACGATACTGTTGTGTCCTTGAGCAAGGCCTGATTCCACTAGATTAATGGGTTATTCTAACACTGAATCACCTTCTAAAGCAGATATACACTACACACTGCAATGGCTCTAGTAAACGACGATGGTCGCAATATTGCCCATGCGAGAACTCCGCTGCGTTTTCTCATTCACGGGAATCAAACAAATATCCTCACTCCAATTCAACATGTGTAAAACGACGTTTATGATTTCATCGCCTACTAAGTTCACTACTTCCTTCATCAACAAATCTAATCAAAATTGCCAAAAAGCTAGCTAAGAGAAGTTGGTAATTAGTATCACTATTTATATAGTTATCCTGTAATCTGTGAACGACTGGAAGTTAAGTAACCTTATTGTGCACACAGTGATTGAAGAAGAGCGAGCGATCGAAGCAGCAGGACGAAAGAAGATGTGGCGGGAAGGGTTGGTGCTGAGAAGTGGCTCCTCCTTGCTTGAGCCGGGATGGGGGAAAATGGCGGAGGTTAAATACATCAATGCTGTGAGGGAAGATATGGCTCGTTCACCTTCAGTTATGGCCGGGATATTGCAGCAATGGCAGCGATAAAACGTCACAATTCTTGTTATGAATATAACACAAACATTAAAGAGAACGTTGCCTATGCTTGCCATCTTACGTGAATATATTTCTTACAGGCGCTAGCTCCAAACCCCGTTTACTTGGTGCGATATTCGGTATGAACACCTTAGTGACATTCGGTGTTTAAGATCCTCGTATTCATGCCATTATTAACGACAGTTTTCTAAATTGTGATAACGTATATAACTTCCTAGACGTGATGTCCTAAGTAAATTAGAATTCCTGTCGTAATGTCAACCACAATTCGTGTATAGCAATTATGCGTTTATGGGATTGCATGTGCAAAATAATCCACAGAATTAGTGCTAGGTACCATCATACAGAATTAACAAAGTATCAAGAGCGTAAATAAACGATGTTTCTAAAACAACAACAACACACGAAAATAGTATTTATCACAATCTGGATTTCACAAGCACGCTGAAGATGTGACGTCACGCTACAATGACGTCATATTTGTTCGATCTTCTTCGCGGTTGCTGTTTATTGTCAGTAGACGGCTTGTGATTGGTCGGTTGCTTCCAATCTTCATCGTACCTGGGGGGTCGGGGGTGACGGTTGCTGTTTGGCGCCCTCCCGTGTCTGGGGTGGGGGAGCGAGTTGTTAGCTGGTTGCGGCTCTAATGGCCGCAGGTGCGCATCTAGTGGATGAGTTGATTTCTCTTGCCATGTGCCTGACGCTTTCCTGCAACCCATGAGTGACAGGTGGGTTAATATAAGTGAAGTGTGGGTTAGCATGGGTGATATGTGGGTTAGGATATCATGTTGGTTAATATGAGTGTAGTGTGGGTCAAGTTAACATGGGTGACATATGGGGGTTAACATGTCTGCGGTGTGAAGAGATATATGTAAAGTGTTAGCATGGGTGACATGTAGGTTAACATGGGTGACATGTGGGTTAGCATGTGTGAAGTGTGGGTTAGCATGGGTGAAGTGTGGGTAAATATGCACTGGAATGATCAGGAGAGAGATTGGAAAGAAGCAGGAGATGAAGATCGTTGGAAGTCCGGGGTGAAGCGACTCGTATCAAGGTAGAGGTTGTGTTGGGGATCCGAGGTTGATTTGCACAACGTGGCTCTGCTTTGAAAGTTCTCGGGTAGCGGGATGGATGGCCGGCGTCGACATAAACTCTCATGAACTTTAAGCGACGGGGTGGTGATGGGTGGGTGCAGGGTGGACGTGCTGCTCACTCGGGGTAAAAATTGGGGGCTGGAAATGGGTGCTGCACTCTCTTCTCTTTAATGAGGTGAAAATGGGGGTGAAGAAAGAGAAAGTAAAGAAATCAAAGAATGAGTAAGAATGAGAAGCAAAGCAGTTTAAGAGGTTTGGAACATTGTGGTTAACACTTACCTGGTTATTGAGTTATTACCAGCACAATAGTCAAACTGCATCAAACAAAATATTAGATCAGATGACACCAGGACAAACTTGTCTGGAGGACTGGATATGACATATCGTTTAGATGTGGGGTTGGCCACTGGGTCGTTTACATCTCGGAATCTGTGTAGGAGAACTAAGTGTGAATATCATTGATTGATTGTTGTGCCATGGGGCTGACCTGTATATCCCGAAGCAAAGAAGATTGTATGTTTGCATCGCTTTCACAAAGAGATCTCCATAGTATCCACCATTCTACAACACACAAGTAAGCATGGCTACGCAACTCATTAACTAAATCTTACCCCAAGCTCTGCAAATGGACCGTCAAAAATAGCAAGTTGGGCCACTCGGCATCTGTCTCGACTGGCCAGTGTATCGCTTGTACTGAAGCCTCCCCTCAATGCGTTGCCCTCCGCGAGTATTGCTTCCAACTCTGGTGTGGCTCCTCCAGTGATGAGCGTGCGGATCAACGTTAGTGCGTTGCTGTTGAAGTATGCCTGAGGAATTTGATTGGGGTTATCATGGGGCACAGTACACCTATGTAGGTACTTACCGCACTGACAAGTGAATCGAGCACACTGACGGCAAACGCGGTGCCACAAGCGAAGGGTTGTGTCAGATAAAGTTCAGTGTTTGGATCATCATCATCATCCTGGTCGAGGAACTGCACGTTTGTGTCGTTGACTGGGTGGAGGTTTGTGGAGGTTAAATGACATGAAATAATTATTATTATTATTCAACTTATGAACTATGTTCCAATGTGCAACCTTTCAATTGCAAATGGTCCAACAACAAACATTGACTGGCACAAGTTTACACTACCATAATACACTATTTGAAGATATTCTTGCATAATAACAATCACAGCATTGAACAAGAGATTGTTAACCACACTAAATTACAAAGCAAATTTTATTTAAAAAATTCTGATAGGTCCGTTTTTGAAGCCATGGGCTGAATTGCCATTTAAAGTGCCATTGCTGAAGTAGAAATCTATTTTTTATATATTTGAATCGCGGAAGAAATAGCTGTTACTGTAGATAAATTCCTTATTGATATGAACTATTTATAAACATGTAGCTGTTTGATACCTGTTGGCATATAAAAGCCAAAACTCTGACACGACATGTCTTTCAAGCTTTACTCAAATGAAAAAAATCTCAAGCCTCATCACTTAAACGCTGTTCTAACAAAATAGAAACATGGCTTTTCTAACCTTTTCATTGTAATTTATCCTTTCGTCTCTTTGCTTTTCATACATTTGCCCTTTCTGATAACAGCTGCCTGTCTTGCACTGAATTATCTCTGGGAGTTGTGTGTGTGTGTGCATGTCATGCTGTGGAGTGTGGTTGGGAGGGGGGGGGGTCTGGGGGAGATTGAGGTGGATGGTGCTAGCAGGAGGCATGGTAACCAATTGCATAGAAATACTCACTTAGTTCAGTTATCATGGGAATATTGGACCCACTTGTGATACCCTTTGGGGGTAAACCTTTTTCGGAGTTCTGTATGAAGGGTGGAAAACCTGTGGAATGTGGAGTGTTGGGTTATACTGGATATTTATGAGTTCGGGATAAATGGGGTGGTACAACGATAATAAGGGGTCTTTATGTCACTAAGAATACTTTCTATGACGAATCATACATAATTGGACTGTGTACAATTTTAAATACGGTGTTAAATAAGTGAATAGTGGTTAAAGGACTAACCATGTGAACTTGCTTGTAACATTCCTATGCTGTCATCAAACTGCATGGACTTGATATTTAGAGAAGCTAAAATAGACTCCTTGTCTTGTAGCGAGGGGTCATCAATTGCATTCTGGTTGGCCGATAATATCACACACATATCACAAAGATTCACATTGACAGCACGCAGGTCTGCACGGCTCAATGGTGACCCCTGGAACATTTGAACATTAGGTCACCCATATAATACACCCAACACTCAGTCTCACTGGAAGGATAGATATCTTGGGGAAGTTGCAAACCGTCTCCCACTCTCTGCGCAGGAAGTCGAGGTCGCCAAGCAGAATGATTTGCTTCAGTTCATGGTAGTGGAAGTTGGAAGCTCGGAGTGGCATCACAAAGTTGCGCAAGCCGAGCAGAGGACTCTTGCCATCGCCGAATATGCAGAGCACGATGTGTCGGCTGAGTACGGTCATCGCAGCTTTGTCACGACTCTGTGGGGAGGGGTGGGTTGGGTGGGTGCAGTGGGAGGGAGTAAACTGGGACCTACCAACATGCACTGGTTGATATCCCTACTGGGGCACCAGTGGAACATGCCTGTGACATCATACTTCATAGAGACATCGGTGTCGTGTTGCTGCACCTGCCCCGTGGTAACTGGGGGCAATGCGGTGGGAATCACTTGGGTTGTGTCCCTGTAATGTAAGCATGTAAACCCAGTTGGGGGAAGGAGGGGGATTACCTTTTCTTATGTGTATCAGAGGGTTTAGTTGGATGGTGGGTTGCACTGTTGGGTTTCTTGGTGGAGTTGTAAGTGGGGGGTTCACCTGAGTATACGGTTTGTGGAGGGAAAAAGCACACAATAATTTCTAGAATTATTTTATATTTTCCAATACAATTTCATATACATAATGTTAACAGTTTAACAATACACAAGCAATCTTATACCAACGTTACTAGTTATATAATGCTAGGACTTGCACGAAGCACAATAACATGCATAGAAATGTAGTAACAAGAAACGAACATGCCCCATCTTGCAAAATATACAAATTTATAAAATGTGAATATATTATGACAAGTTGTTCATGGGGTGAGTTTGTTTTGAGTTGTCCATGAGATAGGGTATGATGATTGATTAAATAAATATTACACTTTGTAATGTGGTGATATCGATACTAAACTACAAGATGTTTGTCGTGAATGTAAGAATGAAAACTGGTACAAACAATACTAGGCAAGCAAGTATAAAGACTACTCACCTAACAATGGCTTAGTGGCCCAACCAAGTAAGGACAGAATGGTCTTGCTACCTGAAACATGCAACACCATGGTATGACAGCACACCATGCATCATGGACACCACACTACAAGCATACCTGCCACATCTTTTTTACGTTTGCATTCACACGATTTAATGAGGTCAGGGTTCGTAACATCCTCATGGCATGATTTGCAGTACAGCAACGCTCTACAGCGTGTGAATTAAAAATTAAATCCAATAAATTGCGTTAAATCATTGTAGAAAATAATTGGTGTCATCGCAGCCAGTATTATTAGGTGTTGCAAATTATATGAATTCTGATGTTAAACTTGCTTACTATTCCTTCTACGACACACACAAGGTCGTAAGGTCTTGACACCAACCACATTTGTATGGCAATGCTTGCAGTATACATATGCTCTATATGGATGGATGAATGTGTCATTTAAAGCCTTGTGAGAGTGGTAGAGAATCCACGTTCATAGGCTTTCTATAAGATGCCATGCTATAAACTACCACGTGCATGTTATTCAGACTTAAAAGACTCTATGATTGTATGATTCAGATTTGTACTGAACAAAATATTAAAGTTGCTAAATATATTGCAATGTATCTTATTATTTGGTATCAATTCTTATAAACAACCTATTTGCATCAACTGGATTGAGGCAACAAGTCGAATGTCTCACCTTGAAACACAACCATAAAGTTAAGCGTTCAAATTGGTGATCCACAGATTATGAACACTGACTATGCCAGCAAAACAAATATGGATTACAGGAGAGAAATAAACCATTTACCTTTTAACCTCCTTGGCTGATTGTGCGATGAAGAAACCCAACGTTCCCTCCTGTATTTTCACATGATTTCCCGGGTTGATTAATATGCTGTATGAGGACATGGGGTAGAGGGTAAATGTGTGCAACTGAATTAAGGTAAACGCAAAAACAATCACACAAGTGCCAAAAAATAAACAGATTGTTGATTTACACATATAGCAATTTTGCACATAGAAAACTATTTCTAGAGGTTAATGTGTTAACCAGGTGTAATGAATAGTGAGATGTTGTTGAACAAATGAAGTGAACACATAATTACTTGGTATCATCATTTCCGTGTTTCACCTCCACCGCAACCAGCAGTAGGTTGAGATTCTTGTAACAGAGCCTGTGAAGAAAAATGATCATCATATATTGTGGAATCTAACATGTTGGGCATAAATACAGGGTCAATATCAGAGTAATTTAGGTGGAACACAACTTACTCGCAAACTTTAGAAAAAGTATAGTTGACAAACGATGGTGACAAGTACTCGGTGTACATCTCCGTGCCAACCCCGGCCAGGTAGTGCTTCTGCCACGAATCCCCGTCGAACTACAACACAAGACATAAGCTCAATGAACCACTACAATCAAACCATCGTTACCTTCATAGTGGAGCGCATGGAGAAGAGGTTCGCCATCAGACTGGAGAAGCCGGGAGCCAGACACGACTGGGCAATGAAGCCGAGTTTGAGCTCCGATAAACAGATCACGTCATCACCTCCCTGTGATACAACAATGAGAGATGAAAGGGTGGTGAGGAAACCATGAGTAAAAACATTGAATTGTTAATGAATGTATACCAATGTGCTTATAATCGGATAACTAGCTATTGCAGTGAGTTTAGTATTTGTTATTACTGCAGTTTAAATGGTTTTTAGTAAGTTTTTTTACATTACTGATTTTCACTACGGGAAAAATAAAATTATCCCTAGCAATGTCTTAAAAGGTTATGTTCAATCACTTTACACACGTTTTCTTGCAATTTAAGAATTTTTGTCGCGACAGTTCACATTTGAACATGAGTGTCCATAACTGGTGATATCACCTACATACCTTTACATTCCAACTTGGTATATTTAAAAGATGGGCTTTGTTGTGATACTGCATAATTTGGATGATTATCCGCACTTTCGGGTGGTAGTTCTTAATTGATATCACCCTGTGTGTTGGATGGTTGTTATAATCTTGTAAATACACCACATGTAAATACACCACAGATCACCACACGAACAACTTGGCAAATTTGTACAAATTATTAAATCACTTTTATATCACGGACACACAAATTCACCAGCTGCTTAATTGATAATTCATGTTAAAATGCTGCAAGATTATATTACAGACTAATTGTGTAGTGATTCATTGGGAAAATGTAAAACAATTAGAATAATATAGTTGTGTGTTGATATCTAATGGAGTGAGAACCTCATGATGTTGGAAGCATCCTCTGCATCCGCATCCGTGCAGTACTTGTTGGCGAGGATCACACACGAATCTGCACCTTCCATCTTCACTCGGGATAAATCGTTGGAGTTGAGCACCGAGCCCTCGAAGAACTCCACTTGTGTGAAGTGGCGCTTGAACAGAGCTTCCAACTCCAGGTTGGGGGGGATACTGGAGAGGAAATTTTTGGGTTAGTTAGTGGGTTACTTTGTGTGAGTATAAGCGGTGATGGACCTTAAGTTTACTTTAAATGTGTTGTTCGAAGTGTAATAATCAAAGAAGGATTAGTAACTATAAACTGTAACATGATTAATTATCTGGAACAGGAAGCAATAGATGTGTCACTGTATTATGAGCTTACCTGTGAAGAAATAAAACTTCAATGTTGACGTCATCTCTATCTTTATGGAGAAAGTCTTTGAGGAAGTATGAAACACTCTCGAGTGTGATGTGTCCACATACCACTATATGCCTGCAACATCCATGGTTATAATGTACAACAGATGAGTGGGTTGACTTACTTGCGCCCGCTCACTGAGGTGTATGCTCCACCATATTTCTTCCGCGTCCCAATCAACTCTATGATCTCAGGCACATAGCTAGCAAACATAGCAAGGCCACCAAATATAAAGAAAATCATAAAAAACCTTCCAAGAGTTGTTTTAGCCGCAATGTCACCATAACCAACAGTGGACATTGTCACCTGCACACAACGATTGTAAGTATCTGTCAAAGCACAGCCATGAACTCACCATCAACAAGTAAACGCTCTCCCAGTATGTGATCTTCTGTGGGTTGGAGAAGTTCAGCCACGGGTCTCCAGTGTTTTCCACCTGCAATTGTATGATTAAAACATTCAAGACACAAAAAAATACGACTATGCATGTACCTGCAACATTATGGTCAAGTAATCCGAAAAAATAACAATACAGCATCTTATCATTTCAAGGTGGTACTACTGTCAAACACTGGTTCAACATTTTTAACCTTAACCGAGTAAATAAACCAGGATTCATACAGAACTTACCAAATGTATGAAGCCAGCTCCTGTGAGCCAGATGCTGAGGAATATAGAGATGAGATTCACAAGCTTTATGCTGTTGCTGGTCTTTAATATGTTGACGAACTGCAGTATCTCTGAGAACTGCAGCAACCTCAGGGCTCTTAAGAACCGTAAGCCTGTATGAGGAACTTGTATTATAGTCTCAAAAACTATGTAAACTCTCTCTTTAACAGGTGTCGACTTGTATTTTTACTTGGGATGCAACCCTAGTAATATATTGATGTAAGTCGGTTTATAAAATTTAAATTACAGTTAAATTCATGCTAATTAAAATCTTAGTTAATGGTGCCAACAATTTTGGTATTTGACTTTGGACTGGATTGAATCAAAATAAAAAAACAGTAGATTTTTGCCGGTCCAACAGGTGTTATCTCTTATGCGTGGAATTCGGATTAAATATTGCAAGCACTGTTTGTTGTATATTAGTTGTGCAGCAACTTGGCTTTTGACATGATGTCTTATCAACCTATGAGCCAAATAACTAGGTCCCAACAGTGCAAAATGTATCATCAACTCATGATCGTGATATACGTTGTAACGAAAATGATTACGAAGGTTTCCAGAATTTTATGGTTCCACCAATAAATATCAGAATACCAGCATTATACGAAGTGCAAAATATTGGTACTGAAATAGTAAAGGCCAGATATATGGTTGTGTTGTAATAAAAAGAGTATTTAGAGATGGTGATCATGAAGAAGATTTTTCACCACCTTCCATGCATTACTCTTTTAACAAAGTTTTGTTGGGTAATTGGAGGGCCAAGTTACCATAAAGAAATTGCATCATGTACACCATATTTTTCAGAGAGCAATAACTGATGTGTTTCTGTCTCAACACAAATAAAACATTTTTTGTTTGACATAGGGAGTAAAAAATACAAATTACTTTCATATAGGTATGAGGGGGAATTGACAATAATCTATTAAAAAATCACTTCTTATAGCAAGCCACATAAATTCTATTTGCGGAACATAAAGCCCCATACTTCTAGATAAATATGGGAGTATGTGTTATTTAATGTTCTGTCATGTCCAATAAAATCCACGATTGAATCGAAATACCTTTATCCAATGGATATAAATGGTTTATTCAAAGGGAAAGTTATTTTTATAACACCTCATTTAGTAGCACGGGCTAACCAGATATGGTGTGGCATATTCGTACAATTGTCTGTGGCACAACAACCATAGTTTTCCAACATGTTATGATATTATTTTTAACTAATGCAGCTGTACATATACAATCCTTATAAGAATTAATCAGGTAACTAGTTAGTCAGCATGTCTGATGCACAATCCTATTAACTAATCAAACAAAACAAATAATAGAAGTCGCTACTTACCAAGCCAGGTTCTATTGAGATACACGGACACGAATACAGGAGGAACGGTGAAAAAATCCACAATGGAGTTGACTTCTAACCAGAACAATAGCTTGTCATTTGCCGCAATAAACTGTATAATATCACTGGTTGGACTGGGTTGTAGTGACATTTTGATAGAAGCATTAGTGGAACTAGGATTTCGAAAGTGAGACTGTCACCTTATCACTTAAGAAATTAAAATTTTCCGATGCCAATTCATTATATATATTTTCTTTTTCTCTGCACTCAGTTTATCATAAACATGAGCATTGCTTAATTCCGTTTAACCATTGATAAAATATAAGATGAACTACAAACTTTTATAGTGCTATTAACTGTTTGCAGAAGTTTGGAAATACTAAATATGTGTTAAGAATCTCATTGCAAAACATTATGGAAAATGTTAATTGAATAGTTGTCTGTATGGTTGTGTGTTCAGTTCTGTCAAAATGATCTTTATTTATATAGACCCACCCTCAGTCCGAAGTATAGAAGAAAAAACAGATTAAATGCGAGATCAATTTGGAGAGTCTTGTCTGTGAAGAAATTCTTGCAAGTTTCAATTGGGCTAAATGGAGAAGAATTCAGATAATTTGTGAAATCATACATAATTAGCAAGAGTATGAAAAAAACCTGTAATAACATCACTCTGTTAATGGAGTTATAATTTGCATAATGCTAAATTTAAAAAGCATGGCTGATGGCTACATTGTTTAGTTTAAACAAACAGTACTTGTTAAAAAAAATTTGTGAACAACCAGATAGCACATGGCAAAATGCATGGAACTGCCTATCCTTTAATTCAATATCTACCTGAGTGAACTTGCAACACATCCTTTATGCGTTGCAAATTGTAATAAAAACTATGCATAACGGGGAAAACCATAAACTTACAAGAAAAAAAAAGTTGCTTGGCAATACTTACTCAGCTGAGTCAATGAAGTAAATAATCAAAGCGCCAATGCTGAGCATGAACACCAACACAACCTGCAACCACATTACCAATCAATAATCTCATTTGATTCAATGTGTTTAACTATTCAATTGAACCTTTCATTATAGTTTACTCCTTTGTATGAATAACATAAGTTACAAACATTGAAACTGAACTCACAAGAATTCTACCGATGAGGGTTTGTGCAGAGATCATCACACCAGCCCAATCCTTGACAGCCGTCATCCATCCAACTTCCATTGCTCTTGATGAACCTTGGACCTCTTTATCATCTTCATCATCTCCAGTAGATTTTTGCTCCTCACTTCGCACCACTATTTGGCTGCACAGCACACATCAATAAAATTTAACAACATCAAATACAAATGCAAAAAATCAAGAAAATTTTTAATTGGAATGGAAAAGTAACATAATATTACAGGTGCGGTGTTTGTAACGTGTGTCACAATATTTCATTGTTGAATGCTGTATGGTGCACTAAATCGGAAGATGTTGTAAAAACAAATAAACATGCATGGTATGTTTAAATTTAGTGCTTAGGTGCTGTAGGAAGGTTAGGAACTAAAAGATTTCAAAGTTTAAATAATGTTAGGCTGTGAACTTTTACTAAAATATAATATTACGAAATGCGGGAATACATTGTCCAGAGTTAAGGCGCTTCTAATTAAAAAACAAACAGCAATGTGTGTGTCTTGCTAATCCTTCGGGAAGTCCTTATCAGATTTTATCTAGATAAATACAGGGCCTGACATTTACGCTTGTCCTCATGTCCGTGACAGGTGAATTATTGCAAGGAAACAAGTAAATATTGTGCGGTGCTTGTCCGACGGGACAGGTTAAAAATGCAAACTAACTGCTATTTTCACTATCCTTTACCGACGTGTATATCTCAGAGTTCAAACAGTGATTAACTAGCACCGTGCGCGAATGAAATTCCTACAATTTCGTTGTTTGTTACCCGTTGCTTTTGTTACAATTAGGATTTATCAGTGATAACCGAGACGAGTTGAAAAAAAAACACCTTAAAATTTAGTTACTATCTCCGTTAGTGCGAATATATGATAGTGACTAACACTCTATCTCAATCTTTATGCGAATATGATAAAGATTGATACGCAATCTTCGCATCGGTAATAATAAAGCCGTAAAATAAATTAGGCTTATAAACAATTTTTAAAATAGAACTAGGCCTACTCCAAAAGCATGTGAAATAATTGTAAACATATTTTTTTTCAACACGCAGACAAACATCTTAAAATAACGAGACTTCAAAATTTTCACGGGTAAATTATATTTCGAACGCGAAGTAAACATGGCATCTAAATTCTGGGTATCCGTCTCTGCTTGAATTGGTTAGGTAATTGAACAATTATACTTGGGTTATTAATTTTTATTATTTTAAATGGTAATTATTACAATTCGAGAAAAACATGAAAAGCCGATTTCGACCGACAGAGTAGCCTATGTTGTTTTTTTATACCAATCTCACCCGCATTCGCAATGCAAGATATTGTGGAATATGGTCTTTTGTACTGAGTATTAAACCTGATACAATATAGTTATTGGACGAGTAAATGTTGCAAAATAATATATCCGTGGCCAAAATCCATCAAATTTTGGGCGAGTTAGAATATTTATGCGAGTAAACAGGAGTAAACATGACTTGCAACTGTGGTTTGTATGACTTAACAACTGTTTAAATCCGGTATTATAACAATCTGACATTATGATGTTGATGTGTATTATAGACTCAGTATTTGAACGCGCCATGTGTATAAAAAAAACGGTATACGCCATTTGAATAGAAAACGATAGCAAGAGCCGGTAACTGTTAATTAGTTTTTTATATGCGGGAGTAAATTCTTATTCGCACACTGTGTGCGGCATGCGAAGGCGAATTCCGTTTCCATGATAAGGAGCATCTTTTGGGCAGTGATTATGCAATTGTTTAATAGGCCTATTGCGTTAATCACACGGCCTGGAACGGCGGACATCGGGAAATTAAATTGTGATTTTTTTATGTGTAAGCTAAATGGGACAGGTCAAATTGGTACTAAACTTCTCCTACATGACAAGTGCTCTAAAAGCTTTATGTAAAGCCCCCAAAATACCAGAATTATTTAAGAATCAGTTATGGATATTGTTCTTTCTAATTACAGACTGTAAAATAATAGGTCATATGTGGACTTAACACAAAAAAGTATTAATAATTTAAAAAATCTGTAAATTGACCGAATAGCCTTTTAACAGCTAATTGCATGGTAAAACAAATGCATTAAGGTTGCGAAAAACCTTTAGTTGTGGGATTTAAAAAAATAAGACCTTGTTTGCGAATTTTAACAATGCAGACAGAAGGTAGCTGCAATGCGAACCTTGTGTTTTAGCACTGCAGAAACACATTTCTTAAAATTATATCCACCAGAGGGGGTGGTCATAACTTAAAACATAAAATAGTTCGATAGTTTGATAGGTCCAATAACGCCTAACTTAATTATAACCATTGCTTCATTGAACACATCAAAGTTCACAAACCTTACTACAGAAACACACATCTATTTTTTTAGGGTATTGTCAGGTTTGGACATTATTATTATTATAAAAAATGTTTTATTGTTTCAAACTAGGTTTGCTTGATCCCATACATTCAATCACCTAATCCCTGACATTATTCGGACACATAATTTAAATTTCAACATTTGAAAACAAACCTTGAGCCAGGACAGCACATGTAGTTGAACACTCGCCATATCAGGATGACCAGCAAGCCACCAAAGAAAGTGACAAGAGATGAGCACAGGAACGCGTACCACATCCGAGTTCCTTCACATGTTGCACTAATTGACACCCCAACACTGCTCTGCTTCGACTGCAAGGTATGACATCAAAGTACTAAACACCCAAAATTACTATTCTAAGACTGTCACAAATAAGTAACAATTTTTTAATTGTAGACACTTAAGGTCAGATGTGGATACTTCAAGAAAAAATTAGATGAGTAAAAATAGCTAAGGACTAGGTAACAATGAGGTATAAACAAATGTGTTATGGTAAATAAGCAAAAATCTTTTATTTAGGGGATTTGACAAGACAATAACCTTTTCAAATTTGTTATTTTTTTATTTTTTTTAACACTACGGATGGAATAAAATCTGCTCAATGAACATTTTTCTCAGTACTGCACCTAAAGTATCCATTTATTATTTTCCCGTAAATATGATTTTAATTGACTGGGCTTAATACATGTTTTTATTTACTTTTAAGTATTATCTTTGCATTCTATTAACAACACTTTTAAACAAAAAAGAATTTAAGAAGTTTGTAACTGTTGGTAAAAGATCAGGAATCACATAGAGTTGCAGTTTGTTAAAACCTTACACTTTGCATATCTTGTACTCGCATAATAAGTATTCGACTTTTTGATTTGGTAACATGGCCCACAGAAGTTTCTTTTTGTAAAAAACTCGGAATGGAAATGCAAAAAAAGGAATGGAAATGGAAAATAGGTTTTGCGTATTTGGATTCTGCTTTCTTTGAGGGCTTAGGCTTGTGGCATTTTTATTCTCCTGTTCATTATAATGTCAATCGCTTTTTTAGTTAAATGGTCGATGATATCCACATATAAAAAATTGCAACAAAACCTTTTAATTTTGATGATTTGTAATTTGTATATAAGCAGATTAAACATAATAAATTTGGTTTACAAAATAGTTTACAGAATTTAAACTCAATAAAATTTCTAACTCAATAAAGAAGTTTCAATTAACTAAATTGTGTAAAATATTTTATTCGTTATAGGTAACTATTATAACTCTTTATATTTATATGTAGTTACCATTATTAAACTCAGTCAGTTTAACTGTTAAACAATAGGCTACCAATCATGACCATACGAACAACAAAATAAACATTAATTGAAGCAGATGGCTAACCCACACTGGAATGCTGACATTTTATGTTTTTTATGGGCCCAACGCATTAGCAGTTGGTGGTTGGTTATAAATGAAGAGATAAGGGAGTTATGTAATACATGAAGAACATTACCTAAACAAGATGGCAAATACATGTTTTATGGGTAATCAACTTAAAGATAATTGGCTCACACACATAAACCGCAAAATCGAAGGAACTGCTGTAAGGATCAATTAATTTTAAAATTTTAATTACAATTTCAATAATATTAAAGACTTGTTTACAATTAAGAGTGTTTTTTCCTAGAATCCAACAATGATTAACCTGCTGTTAACAAATTTATTTATGAGCTATTTAAACATAACTTCAGTGCGCTATCGATTCAAATTATTTATTTTCATTAAAAATATATTGAAAACAGTTATATATAAAAGAGTTACTAAAAAGTACAACTTTATGATGTTACAAGAAATAACTGAGAGGCTTGACTTAATTACGTTTTAAGTGGCCATTTAAACATCCTCTTTTAGCGACTAGTATTACGAATTTGTCTTTTTTGGTTGTGTAATGGGTCGTTTCGGTTGTATAATGGGTTGAATCTAGCGCGCTATAGTTAATTTTATCCCAGAATATTGCCTTAAAATTTTAAACAAGGAGGATAATGATGCCAGTGCCATAATGTATAACTTTCCAAAGCTTAAGCAATTCCTACTAACACATACAAAGTTATTGCACAAATTATTACAATATTCCATTATTATGTGCTCCTTAAGGAAGCTATATTTATAGGACAAAGTGAACTACTGGTATCCTGCTATGACCATTGGCCAACTACTGCAAAAAGCGACAATTACAAATAACTTATTAACAAAAAAAATAATAATCAGTACCAGAACAGAGAAGGTGATTGTATCCCCACTGCTGCAGTTGCAGATACCCATTGAAATTTCCGTAGACATAGTTACTCAGTCAAGTTCATAATTTGCCTCTGTGATTATCCAATGTCAGGTAACATCCATCAGTGGATGTCCAATTCAACACCAAATATCAGCATTAGAAACAGGCCTAAACACAATCTGCAAATAAAGAGGTTAAACTAAGCAAAGTCCAACTCTGTGTCTCACGTAATGAGAAGTCATGATTTCACTATTTAATGAGATATAAGTTAATACAAAGAGCAGACATTTAATTTGCAAAAAAACAGTTTAACCACAGTAATCCTTACCTGTTTGTTGCCACAGCATGCACCTAATCATTCCTACCCCAACTACATGGGCTTCTAATAATACCATTACATAATATATATAATAATAGCATCATGAACACAATACTGTCGATGAAAATAGAAGGTGGAGGTATCACGAACATGCCAGCTACATGCATGGCTGTCATAAGATGTCAACAACTATGTCAACACATACAAACTTAACCTCTTACATCCCAAGGGCATGTTGCCAACTTTGCTGATGTTTATACATCATTTCTAATACAAATCTACAATCAAGGCATATTTAAGTATCATTAAGTCCTAAATGGATGGCTGAGTGAACAACGCACTGATGCATACAACAGTATGGTGTTATATGGGCAATAAATAATTTACAACATGCAGAGATGCTGTAGCACTGCTGTCTAAAGTAGCAATTGCTGTGACACTAGGAAATTATGCATTAAAGATTGTACCACACCAAATGCTGATTTATTATATTATATTATTACTGATAAGGCAAAGTATAAAAAACATTTAAAGAAAACAATACAATTTGTTTCTGCTTAATCAAAACAGAACACAAAATTGTAACATTAAATGTTGGTTTAATTGTAAAATGAACATACGGCAAAACCCATTAATATTATCGGTCATTTTTTTCCAGTACCGTGAATTTAAATTCATATTATACTTGGAAACCTCATTTTAAAAGCTTAATACTAAAAAATAACCTTTTGTAAAATTACTAACTATGTATACCTGATAAATATAAGTGAATAGTCTATTTAATACACTATGGTTAAAAAGAAAATCAAAAAACTTATCAAGACAGCATAATAATTGTGTTTTATCCCCCATCACTTTGATTAGGTTCACCTGTTCTGCTTCAAGGGCTTTTGATTAGTTTTAACTGGTGTGCTTCAAGTTTAATGCCACTTTTTACACCTTTTTACTAATGCATTGTATATTTGTTTATAATGAGAAAAGCATCTTAATCTGAACTAGTTCACATATTTGATTAAGGTTGTCCACAGTTAAAGGGACTAAACTTATAGGCCTGAAACCCACGAACATGCAATGCAAACTGATACAGTACTACCAGTCGATACATTGTCAGTATTCTATTAAAAACTATCCTGTACAACCCCCCCCAATTCAGTCAAAAACTAAAACACTATCTATAAAAACACATTTATAATAGTGTAGATTTCATTGAATAAAACGCTAAAATGTAACTATACAAAGTTAATTAAGTTTTAGTTTCAAATAAAAGTCAATGTAATTATGAACACGCAACACATAAAAAAAAACAATTAAAGGTTAGACATTATGGTGAAATGAAGTATGAAAAGTCTGAGAGCCAATCATTTGGTTGGCAAGCAGTAGTTGAATTAGTATTATAATTATTTCAACAATTACATGGTAATTATTGCTATTCAAATGAAAATCACTGTTACTTTCACTTCAGGATTTCTTTAGCATGGCGTGTAGCATGTCGGCTATTTGTTCCATATTTACTCACATTGATCGCGGTGCGGTGGTAAAAGGATTAGTGATATTGATTATTGGTCCTG
>CH002433.1:146268-165885 GCA_000149265.1 Ciona savignyi | reverse complement strand
TTAGCAAGCTTAGCTTTACACCAGCATTAGCCACACCATCAAATATTACACCATTGTTGAATTATTACAACTGTTTGAGGTCGTTTTAAACTGAAAATTGTGTCCAAATGTTTGAACATGGTTATTGATGGTTGTTGTGTGTTTTATACTACAGTTATTTTAATATCAAAACTGTGATAATTATCAACATTGGGTCTAAGCAGTATTTTATGATACTAGGATGGGTAACACTATTTTACAGGCAATCACTTTTAAACCACACAATGATTACTTACAATACGAAAGGTTAGCATTTCTTTTGTCATGAAGTGATTTATTACTACTTTCTTATTGTCCAGTTACAATTAGGTCATCACCGGTTGGCATTATTCAATTTAATTTTTTGTTTCTTTTTGCTGCAGCGATTACCACTAAAAATTTGAAAACACAAATCATGTCATATATATATATCAAAACAAATAGGTGTTTACTGAAAATCCAACAATTAACAAAAAATACTACAGAAAAACAAGAAGGCACCAAAAATAACCTAAAGTTTTCTACTTTTGGTGCCTCCGGTATCAGGCTAAATTTATAAGTTAACAAGAAATTTAAATTGAATCAACTTCGATGATGTATTAATTATTGATTCCATGAATGCTACATAAACTAAAATCATTTACACACTTAAAAATAATCACCCCAACACCAGGCAACACTATAGGGTAGGAAACCAACTATAAGTAGAAAAAAACACAATTTTTAAAGCCTGTCCCCGGAACTACCCCTAACTTAAACTCAATTCACAGCAAAACTATAACTCTGACGCCATAATTCTTATTTTAAGTGTGTAGTTTTCCTGCTTACCTCTATCCCTTCCTTAATTTTTTCAACAAAAATGATTTTAAAAAACGTTCAGTGATATTTTTTCTTCACAATTCTTTGTCTTTATGAAATCGATTATGACGTTCAAAAATAAACATTACAAAAAATAGACTACGTGATTACAGTTCCACTGTTAAGCATGATAAATAATATTCTGTAAATGGTTCTAACATGGTTTAGTAGTGAAAACTGAAGTAGTTCCGCTTTCTTGGCAGGAGATACGCAAACGTACTCGTTCTTAATTATTAACTCGACGTCGAGACAACCATACCAATTATTAAAAGGAACGAAAACAGCACACGATCGCAGCCAGTTTCAGAGTATAAGAAAGAGAGGTGATATATGCATAATCGTCGAAAAGAAAAAAGGAAAGTAAAAGTTTTGAAGAAAAAAAAGGGTTAATTTATTGTGCTGGGTTGATTGGGGTCGCAGCGCGGGTTGCGAATAAAGAGCTGGATAAGATAGTGTTTTTCTAATTTCACCGATGAGCCAAGATCATTTAACTTCGCAAAAAACAGTCACACTTATAATATCATCATCCCCTTTCCGACAACTTCGAAATAATTCTATTCTCATTGAGAGTTGAGACGCTTTACTCGTTCGTATAAAAAACAACCTAATTCTATCTTTAACAATAGAATACTAAAATAATAAAAGACTAGTGTTTTGTTGTGACGTAATAGCTCGTTATGCATGAGCAACGACAATGTCTTAAGTATTTTTTAACAGAATATTTTTTTTAATTTTTGTTTGGAGAAGCAAAGGCCATTTCGTACCTTGTGTGCAAAAAAATAGAGAATTCCTAGTAGTTTTTAAGGGTCACAGTTGAGGGAAACACATTTTAGTTTTGAATGTTTGTTTCGTTTTTCATAGGGCTGGTTTGGACGCACTAAACCGCCAGACTAACTGGTCGGACAAAATCTAAAAACAGAAGTATAAAATCAGATTGAAACCGGGCATATGTTAACATCAATATTCTAGATGTTCAAGACCAAACTTGTTAATGCACAGCCGCAGCGAAATTGCCGACAAATCCGACATCCTATAAAGGGGTCCAAAATTGTCTTCCATTGCTGGCAACAAAACTCTTGTATATCTAATAAATATCAGTTAACGCATTTAACAAGTTAAACTCATTAGTTTATTATATTTCTGTTATTCGGAAGCGTTAAGGATAACTGGTTTGAGGGCGGTTGAGTGTTGAGAGGTTCCCGGACATCGGTTCATGGTGGTTACATGGTCTCCGAAGTTTTTTCGTGAAAATGTTCCATCTATTTATTTTGATTTTGACTATCCACGTCTTTTATCTGTATCCTAATAGTGTATTTATGATTGCTCATGTATATATTCTATTTTGGAGAATAAAGGAGACATGTAAAACGGAAAAAATATAGTAAGTTAAATACGTCAGTAAATACAAACAGTAGGCCTATAACAGAAAAGAGTGCGGTGGCCGGTAAAACTAAAATTAAACAAAATAAAACAAATTGCGGCAGCAAACTCATTTAAATCAAATGAAATAAAGTTAAAACCTCGCTTAAAAGTTTTTAAAACACACTAGATGTTAAATTAAATGATGTGCAAAACTGTAATTGGATTATATATTTTCCATTTAAAATGGACTTAAATTGCACAAACCCATAAATAAGGTGTGGTAAGAGTGCATTTTGAGTTACAGCCTTTTTGGAATTGCATTTTAAGTTACAAAAAAATAGTGCATTTTGAGTTACAGCCTTTTTTGTGGGTCAGTTTGCATTGTAGAGGGAGAATAATTGTTAAACGTATTGCGTACAAACAAGCGTGCTTTACAAATATATAGCCTAGTGGTGGTTAATACTCTCGTCGATGTCAAAATTAATATTTGAACATGTGGCGCTAGTTGGTTTATTTGTTTACTATTTACGTATCTTTAACCGTATTCTTCAAAGGTATAGCTATAACAGAAGCGTTACACCACTGAAAATAAACGTGCCTGTCACTGGAGCATGTCTGGCACGAGCACTGCGCTAAAAAAAACACACTTAAGTGAAAATTTCATATATATATATATATGTATACATATTTATTAAATTTCTCTAATCATTTACGTATAAAGACTTTAAGGGACCAGCTGCTTTACAAACTTTGTATACTAGTGCATAGTATTTTGGTGGTTACTGAGAAATTTTACAACATTTATTGTTTTATTTATACGTCTTGCAATTTCTTGTTTTTTTAAGTTGATTGCCTTTTTTAGTTATAAGATCATCAAAACAAATAAACTCGGCTCCCAAAAACGTGAAAATGGTCGTCGTGCTTATATACACTGGTCCATCTCGCTTAGGGGATAAGGGCACTCGTTTTAAATTATTTCTTTGATAGAGGCAGAAAGAATGACTTAAAAAACAATTTTTACAATATTTCTGGTGTTGGCGGTTGCTGTTTTCCATTAGCAACAGAGAAAAGAGGATCAGGGTTATATCGTCCAGGACTATTGTAGTGCGATGCATATGATTACGACGATTCTTTATTTTTTGTAAAACTAATTAATCCACTGGATTCAAGTGATGTCTGCTAAAATAATTGCCCGAGGAAAATTCGTTTACCCAGCGCTGATTTTGATCCGAAGACCCTTTGTCTGCGCAGTGACATACGTGCAGTGGAATGAACCTATATAACGTGAGTATATGGCCAGCAATTCTGTCGGTTTATACGAAAACGTTGTCGACTATGTTTGTCGCTCTATGTTAGCTGAATTAAACTTTAAAGAGGTCAAGTAATATTAAGAAAAATAATAATTAGCCACTTGTACGCATGTTAAAACAATGTCAACTGATTGCAACTTATCTGTTTACATGTTTTGTTGCGTCGCTTTCATACAGGATGTGACGCTCAAACCATGTGATGACGTCAAATAGCCAAAGCGACAACAAAGCATTATGAATACATTAACAAGCACAGCCGATTTGTAGCTTATAATTGATTTACAGATTTGTTGGGAATCGGGTTTTGTTTGGACAGTTCGTAGATAGTTGTACTAAGAATAAAAAGTATAACAGAACATTAATTATGCTTAGAATGTAATAAAAAATATTTATCTTAGTAAGATGCTGTAACCATAAAAATTGATTCTTTAAACATCCGTGGTTATTTGTCTCGAAATTACATAACCACGTAAAGTTTTATGTGCTAACAATAACTGAAGGAAGTAAATCAAAATATAGCTTCCTAAAATAATTGGATAAGTTATGTTCTACTTAAAAATGGTGAAATATATATAAGTTATAGTCATAAGCTGTTACAGTATGTTCTTTTAACCCTATTATAATATAAAAATTCAGAAAATAAGTTAAGTTTCTTAGTGTTTGCTTATTAAAGTACCTAATGGCAAAAACACAAAACTACCTAATGTTGTCGTCACATAATAAACAGTACAAACACGGTCGACTGTCAGTTGTCATGAACCAGATGAAGTAAATCCACCTATATTCACCATTCGTTCTGAGTCATGGGCACTTGATTAATAGGTGTCTGCATACAAAATATCAGTGTTAACATTATAGGCTATTACTTCGGTGAAGTAGTCAAAGCCAGGCCTTATCACTGTCGGGAAATTTATTTTTTTACACCAGTAATGGATATTATTTGATATTTTATTAGATTGGATTTTAATAGGAAAAATGCTAAGTTAAAGTTGCTTTACAATGAGCACCTCATCAACCCCAGGATCACGCACCTACAGAGTGCTTTCCATTGAACCAAGTCATCTACAGGGTGAACTGCGTAACACGCCTCCCAACGGCAGCCTAAGGTCAAACGCAGTTTACATCTCGGAGAGTTATCTCGCAGAATCTAATGATGTTCAAAGCAGCGAAGTGTTTCTACCCGGACCAACCAGAGCATACCGGGGTTCCTCTTCAAGCTTGTCAGGTTTGTTTTAGTATAAAATGTATCCTTCATGGAGTTTTGTTTAAATAATTCGTCATATTGAATGCTGATCTCAACTGTGTGATGCTCGCAAACTAAAAACGAATAGTTAAAAGTTTTATAAACAAACAAATTTTCTATGGTGTGAATTGTAAGTGGTGATATTATATTTCAAGGCCCGACCCGGAAATATCTCGGGACCAAACCAAACTTGTTGGATATTAAAGGTTTTAGGCAGTTTATTTAGCACCAACGGACCAATTACACAATTACGAAATAAATACAACGTTAAATGATTGGTAGCTGCCAAACGGTGATGCAACTCGAAAGTTGTCCGATACAACCCGTCATGACAATCTTCCAAAACTGCTGCTTCCCTGGCTGTTAATTAACTGTTGCCCCATCTATTTACTATTGCCGAACATATAAAATCTACTAACAGTTTAACAACAATTTAACAATTTATATCCAAAAACGGCGCTAAAGCTTGTGACGTAGGCTGTATCAAGTATCCTGGACTTTTACTATAAAATAATTTTTCCAATATTAAAAAACAGCTGACAGGCAATTAAAGGATAACGTTTACAATAGTCATTGTGACGTATTTATATTAAGAACCGAAAGGTGCTGTATGTCAACTTAGCCCAACCTTTTTCCTATAAGTAGTTTACATGAATCTTTTTTTGTATTTTCTATGTATACGAGTCGAAGTAATAGGTTATACACAGGGCCGGTTTTAGGCCGATTTGACTGATTAGATCAAATTGGGCCCCGCACCTTAAAGGGGCCCCGCGCTAGCGGGGGTCTTTCTGTATTACGAGGTTTAAAATACTACTGAAACGTAAAATAAAAAGTGAAATAAAATTCATTCTTATAATATCAATTTGTTATGCATTGTAACTAAGTCAAATTTATATTTCTGTGTCTGCCTGTTACGTCATAATAAATATGGTTGCTTAACAATATATATGTTTGGAAGTAAAACAATATATCGTAAATAAGCATCCACATTACCTTTAATTTGTTTTATAGCAAGAATTAAATGTATATTTTTGCAGTTTGTATGTATTTTATGATATATATAAACACCCATAAATTTTGCTATGAAGAGTAGGGGCCCCGCCATCACTTTCTAATTGGGCCCCGTGGTTCCTAGCACCGGGCCTGGTTATACATGACACTTTTGCGCCATCTCCAGGTGGAACTTTTATCTTTCCAACCACCCATTCCCGTGCTTCATCTGCCGCGGGCATATCATACATATCAAGATCATCCTCATTAAGCGATGTTCTGACGACACTTCCGCTACGTCAGCCATCACTTGCCGATGAAGCGATAAATGCTCCTAGGATCAGTCGAACATCGACCCGGAGGAGTATAGGACGGGAGTGGACAAGACACCACTGGGACAAAGTTAAAGATCTCGGTAAAAGAGGTTAAAATAGAATAATACTGTGTGGAAAGTTTGAGCCAATTTAACATCTTCCAAGTGGCTTGCCAAGCTACAAAACCGCACCTTTTTAGCCGTCAGTGCATTGGATCGGAAATCTGACTGGTTACTACCACAGGATATTTATGTTATGGCTGGGAAACACAAGGGGCGTTATTACACGTGGATCGTCAGTTTATTCGACGGTCGGGTTACCAGAGCTATTACAGTGTGTTGTACATGATTAAAAAAGTTTTAGCTTTAGTGGAACCCATTCATCACACTTCCAGGCAGTGCCCGTTTATTGTTTAAGGACTCAACCGACTAGCTAACAACCAGTTTCGATTCTACAACCGTTCTGTTGAAAGGCGGCGCTCTTCCCACTAAGCTACTCGGCCGGTAGAATCGATAAACTGTAAAGTACCGCAGAACAAGAATCGGATCGCGCAAGAAGATGTTCGAAACTGTCCAGTGGCTTTGCCCCGCTCATGGTGTTTGGGGGGCTGGTGTTCGTGTGCATCGGAGTGAGCGCAAAAACCAACACGGGGAAGGATCGGGCACGACTGCAGCAGTTAAGCACTACACCACTAGCGATGGGAGTGTTCATGTTAGCACTTGGAGTCTTCCTCATTTGCTCCTGGTTTGGCTGCAGACGGCGAGCCCGACAACTGGATCAGAAGGTGTTGCACGGGTCTCGACGCAACTCCCGCGAACATGATAACATTATTCAGACCATGTTGCTCAAACTACAACATCACACCGGCGTCGGCAATCTCTTTCCTGAGCGCCCCATCACCCCCACACTACCAGGGGTTACATTAGATGGGCTGATCGCATACAAGACACCTATAAACAAACCAAGCGAGCAGCCAGTTCAGCCTTCGGTTCTTCGGGAATCAAGCGTGTGACCCGAGAATTAGACAAATCGTTAATCATGTTTGTAAGCAAAGTTTTTTTTACTTAATCTTGATATAACCCACCCTTCGTTACTCTTTAACCCCAAGAAAAGTTTGACGTCGAAGCAATAAACTTACCTGGGCAACATTGTCGCTTTAGAATCGATATTTATTCACGAAAACAGTTTTACAAAACCCTCGTTTATCCCTTTAAAAATATTTCAACTACAATCAAAAGCAAAAGGATCTTCTTTAAATAGAAAAAAATACTGCGTCCGCTATTACACAATTTAGACAGCTTATTCGCACGAAAAGTATAAAATATATATTTAACCGCTCGCATCCGAATACTCGCTATGTTTTTGGTTGTGTCATTTGTATTCATGTAGATAAGGAAATCTACAATAAACCATGTAGGCTCGATAAGGTCATGTTTGGATAGCGTGTAAATATAATTCGACTGATGAAGAATTTATCACTGAACACAGATAACTGATGCTCTCGGTCCGGTTGTCGCATATTCCTGTGTCCACTAGGTTACTTACAAAGTCGTAATGATTTAAACGGCTATCGAGATCCAACCTTGTAATCGTGGCGATGATTGCTCGCTATTCGGGCAAGTCCTTAATCAATGTGCACCCATGTGGTATCTACATAATAAATATAAAATCTTATTCTAACCACTAGCCTATATCATGTTCTATGTTCCTGTGTAACACAAGGTAGTGATTCCGTTAACCCGACTAACAACTTCCGATATTGTAATGCAGTCACGTTTTTCTCCTATCATATGTTATGCCTCTTAAATGTTGTAAAATAACAACACATGCATAAAACTCTTTTTTTCTACCTCATCGGGTCAAATATGGAGTATAGACTATAGTTAGTTCTTCTCCCTTATCATCATATGGGGCGGAAATTAAGACTGATTTGAGCGGTGTTGTGTTTCTGGGTGGGGATTTACCAAAAAGCGGTTAATGATACGATTTTGTTGCCGATTGTTTTCATTGCGTTTTTAACTTGTGCTAGACTAAGTTAGGTTTTTTGGATATTTTTCAAAGTAATCTAGAGTTAGAAAAAGGGAACACACATTGTATTTCACCATTTTTCTAATAATAATAATATTATAATATTAAACCCATCGTAAATACATAAAATATTTTGTTTACAAAAAATCAATTGCTTTATTTTTACTGATGTACAGTGTGCAAACAAATTTAAAAATATTCTTGTTACAGTGAAAAGATCATTATTCTACACGTATATAAAATAAAATATTATTAAGAAAGTACATGCATGCCAACTACGGACTATTTAGCGGGAGCGTTACCGAGTATATTGTCTATCTCCAACAAGATATCTGATTGTGTAATCTGAGGTATAATGCTCAAAGCTTTCAGGTTCTCATTTAGTTGTTCAATAGAAGTAGCCCCTATGAGCACACCATTGTTGATATCATATCGCAAGCACCAAGCTATAGCTAGCTGTGGTAATGTGCAGCCCAAACGATCTGCGATGATCTGCAATTCCATCAACTTCGCTTGTTGTCTTCTTCCTGCTTCCGACATTATCCTCTCCTTTAACCACCCGAACCCCTTCAGTCTGGCTCGACATTGGTCAGGGACCCGCTCCCCATATTTACCACTGATCACCCCACAAGCGAGGGGAGACCATGAAATGGAGCCAATACCCACTCTCTGGGTAAGATAGGGGATTTGTGTTTCTACCATATCACGTTGAAAGAAGTGATATTCAGATTGTTCAACACTAGGTGGAATCAAGTTGAATTGACGAGCGACAGAATATGCCTCGTATATTTCCACAGAGCTCCACCTTGATGTTCCCCAGTACATTGCTTTTCCATCATTGATTACTTTGGTAAACGCCCTCACTATCTCCTCCATGGAGGTAGCAGGATCCGATTTATTAGCAAATATGATGTCCACATATTTAAGTTGCAATCTCTGCAATGAACCATCAATTCCCTCGAGGATATGTTTTCGCGATAAACCTCGTTCAGTTTCAGCCTTGCCACCCCAAAATAACTTCGTACTCACAATGTAAGACGACCGTCTCCATTTCTTCTTTTTAAGAATATTTCCGAGTAAAATCTCAGCTTTTCCAGCAGCGTAAACCTCAGCAGTGTCAAACAAATTTACCCCATTCTCATATGCAATTGTAACTATCTCCTCAGCTAATTCATCAGTTATTTGATTGGCAAATGTTGCCCAGGTTCCCAACCCAATCACTGATACCCTCAGACCAGAATTACCCAAGTTTCTATACAGCATCTCTGTTAATGATACAAAGACATTGTATACCATTGCATATTATATGGGTTGTAAAATTAAAGGTATCCACTTATGATTTGTGTTAAGTATTCGAAGTTTGGCCAATTTAATGAAAAGTCATGTGTGCCATAGGTGAAAACCATGCACATAAGAAATAACAATTGGCTATGACCTATGAAAACCTTTATCGTTATAAAGGAAAGGGGTATTTTTTAAAGTACCATTGTCATACTTTTTATACTGTTCTAGTGTTGTAACTAAGGTTATGATTGAACAACCCTTTTACGTTTGCAGTTTATCATGCCAATTAATTAGACGGAGTAACTGAATATTAAGTAAAAGTGTTAAACTTCAACTTCGAATAGTTTTTGAATATTCCTAACTAACCTACTGTAAAGGCTTCACATAAGAATAAACGAAGCTGAACATCATTCAGCATAACTATATATTCAGGTAAGAAAACGTACAACTATTTTGAAAGCAATGCGCCTGATTTCCTGATATTGCGAAAGACTACAGTCGGACTCCAGAAAATTAAGCCTTTTGATTTTTGAATTAACCACTCTGTTGGTGTACTTAATCTGATACACTACAATAACAAAAATGTTAACATTGAGATCGTATCCTCAGCAATGATTTTTGCCAAGCTAAATTTTAACTGCGGTAAATAAATTAATCGCATTAACCATTCGGCCACACGACCGTTCACCCTCTTAAAACTATGCATTTTGCCGATAACAGATTGTATAGTCCTATTGCAACTTTATATTTCGGTAAAACTGTGTGGTATCGAGTTAAGTCTAGTTAAAGAGAACCATTTTTTGAGGACGATACCCGATACCAGAATCTGTTCGGTATCGACCTACTTTCAATGACGACAATGTTTTTTTCGTTTTTTAGAAACCAATAATCTCATTTTAAACTGAATGACACCCTCTGCAGCCAAAAAAAGATTTGTCATCATTTCCGGCCGGTTAGACTGGCGGTTTAGTGTGTCGCTTTTCAATCGAAAGGTTGCAGGTACGAAACTGATCGCTGGCTAGTCGGTTGTGTCCTTGAGCAAGGCACTTTACGGACATTGCCTGAACCCAGCGGATTAGTGGGTTCTACCAAATTGAAGGAACGTGTCGGATTAGTGGGTTCTACCAAATTGAAGGAAAAATCATATTCAACACACTGCAATAGCTCCGGTAACCCGACGATGAGTGCGAGGTGATCAGACGATTGCCCGTGTGTTAACCCCCTTGGTTTTTTCCATTTACGGGGATAAACATGAATATCCTATCCCATCAGTGAAAGGAGCAACTATAAAACAGATTGTGGTATCGGCTTTTACCTTTCTCTTATTGTGCATAAATAAAATAAATATGTAAATTTTAATTCATTGATGCAAAACAAGTTTTGAATAATTAAATCCGATTAATGTGTTTTTATTGTACCAAAAATGTACTCCCATTTATTTTGCACTTGAACACACTTAGTATTTATAGTATGATGTTGAAAATTTGCTTTTCGCTAAACCAACAACTCTTTAGTTACTAAAGAAGGCGTTTAACTAGATAATCTCCCTATCTTTTTTATGCAAACTCACTTAACAAAAAAGGCTGACACTCAAAATTCTGACAGAGTATTACATTTTACCAATCAAAAATTGAAGCTGGTATCTGCAGCCTAAGTTCAAAACTCTCCAAAATTTTACTTAAAAATTTTGATCCCATACCCCTTCGTATATCGGCAACTTTTCCCTAACAAAACAGCTAGCAGATGCACAATCAACACCTTTATTTCACAAAGCACTCCACTATTACAAAACTTCACAGCTAAACGAGAACACCGGCTCGTAGCCTAGCACATGTTGCTTTCAGCCAAACAAACTCTGGCGAATCACCACAATCGTTACTCAGCTAAACACTCGTTTAAAAACAATGACTGAGGAAGGCAACCACTCGTCACATCCTGCCGCGCATAGAGGTCTTAATTTGTAATACGCCATCTAAACTACGTCAATCGGATTTTTAAAATTAAGAAAACAGTGATCTTTTAAACGGGTTGCTCATGTAGGCTGTGCACATTTTGTTGATATATCGTAGCAAAACCGAAAAGGTGAAACCATTTGTAAATGCTTTTATTGAATTTCCACAAATTTGAAACTTTTGGACTAGAGAAATTAACTCCAATGGGTAATAATATTTTGTTACAGATATGTTTGTCATTGTCAGCTGACGAAGACCATAAACGGTGGATAATCGCACAATAAAGATGGCATACAAACAACTAAATTGATATATTTATGCTCGGTCTGATATGGGAAGATCCACTATGCGTTGAAACGATGTCACTTTTTACAATACCACAATTGCCCTCTGTTGTTTTACTGAAGATATTATATAAAGTTGCAAAATACTCATTATATATGTTTCTTTAGAAACATATTTATTCTGGTTAGAGTGGATTAGAGTTCTTTTCAGAATACAGTATTTCTGACAAGTCTATTCGTATACTATGACGTCATAATTAAAATGATTAAGTTCGGAAAGCCCCGAAATACTACGAATTTCCACAATAAAACGTCAAGTTTGGTGAATAACACGGGCTATATTTGGCGCAAATCGCCTGCGGCACTTTAGAACACACGGCTTACCTAAGGCAACGAACACGACTGGTACCTAGTATTGGATGAAGTGTTACTTAGTACCAACCGGTTATTAATATACGTATATTAGTCTATTGGACGGGAAAATTGGATATTACTTGGTTCAACAGAGATGCAAGTTATATCAATTTATTCGATATTCATTTTTTTCAATGGGTTTAAAAAACAATAATTATTAGTAAGTCCGTCAAAATACGATATGTGAATGCAAAATATCCGGTATATTACTATTTAAGCAAGTATCGCTGTGACTAGGGGTGGATAAGTTTAGGAAGGTATAGTTTTTAAATTACATTATACAGTAATAACAAGGTGTTTAGCTATCACACGAAGCTACCACAAATCATGACTATATGGCTAATACAATAATAAAATGGAGGCAGTGTCCTCGCAATCTCTCTACGAAAGATAGCTCATTTTCAGGGGGAACTGCGCAGATTTAATTGTGATTGTGCAGAATCGAATTTTTAATCCAGAAGTTGTCCTTTTACACAGAATGCGAGTCGTGTTCGGCAAAAAAGGCCAGAATTTCGGTGGCGACCGTAGGCTTATATTTAGTCAACATATGTAAAGTAGGATTCTTCGTTGCTGCTTAAAACGCCAATCCCATTCTGTTTAGAAAAGGCTTTTACTAAACTTTGTTTAATAACATGGTCACCGGTTAACTTTATGTATCAGTTGATATTATGCTTGGTGGTAAAAACAACAACAACATATAATGCGTAGCCTTAACCGATTTAACCTAAGTTTTAATAACAAGGTCATAACTGTTTTCTTCAATTGTACATTTAAAGCACGACAGCTTTATTGAAATGTACGCAACAGCGTGGATATTTACTGGATGGAAGACTGTTGGAACTTCGGTTACCTTATTTGGATTTTTATTCTTTTATGATACTCATTCCTCGGTTAATACAACCACTACTGCACAACCCCCCGTGACTACATTGTTGCCACCAATCAATATTACCACCCCTCAGCCGCTCACCAACGCAACAACATGTGGAAAACCGCCCACCATTGGCCGAAGCCAGGATGCGTTGGGTATGCCAATAATATTGAATCAATTATGATTTTAATTATTGTTTTTTTTTTGCGCAGAGCCAGTTCTCGGGCCGTTTCTATTTGCCATTTTAAAGGGAAGAATAATAGGTAAGCCACTTTGGGGCAGCATGATTGTAGTGTTAGGGCTACTTGGCATTTTGTACTTGAAATTGTCGGTGTCAGCTACCACTGCATTAGAAAATAGGTTATTGTCGTGTGGTCGGCGAATTAATTCTGTTGTGGGTATAACTAAAAGGTATGTGGATCAATCCTTACTTGGTTCACAACTGCTCCAATGGCTTGGAATAAACCTCACTGATGTTGTTATATTGACTCTTTCCATATTAATATATTTGCGGTCAAATGCAGGCGGAACTACGGCTGTCGAAGGCCAGTGGCCATGGATGGCTTATATTTATGAGCGAGGAATCGGGATCAAAGATGGCGGCATATGTGGTGGGAGTCTGGTCAACAGTAGATGGGTTGTCACCGCAGCCCACTGCTTTGGAACGTATGATTGATATGCATTTGATGAACCAATATAATATTAAACACTAATAACAGGAATCTACCAGAACTGTACGGGGTGGTTTTTGGACGTCACAACTCGAGTAAGTCTTCCCCCCATGAAATCCAACGACGCGTCTCACAGATAATTCTCCATGAAAATTATAACGACAATAACTTCAACAACGATATCGCATTGATTAAGGCAAGTGGTTAGCTCAGAGTTGATTTTATTTCCATGTAACTTCTCCCAACTTTGTGTTATAGAAGATGTTATTAAACAATTCAGGTGTATTTTAGCGTACGCATTGCGAATCGAACCGTAATCCATCCTGTTTTGGCTGCACAACACTCTTGGGGAAATATTTTAATTTGTTTTTATCCTATCATCAGATAGACCGGCAACACATATATACGGGATGTAACATTCCTTATTAATAATGGTTAATACAATGTTAATAGATGGAGACGCCGATTCTGTTCGACAGTCACGTGAGCCCTGTGTGCATTGTGTCTGAAGATGTTCGAACCGATAATATTTTTCAACCAACATTTGCGGGATCCATTTGCACCATACTGGGATGGGGACTGACAAGTATTGTAGTAGATACCTAATTTGCATGTGTGCAGCAGTCGTCACTCGACGGAAAATCTTCACAATACAGCGTTATCACAGTCGAAGTGCCCTGACCGTTAAGTGCCTTTCCCAAGGACACAATCGACTAGTTGTGAACTATTGTCAATCTTAACGGATTTCTGCTGTAGGGTGACTTACTCACAATAGTCCATTCGACTATGCTTTGTCATTAAACTTAAAATTCAATCGGTTGACACCGGCATTGCTAATATACCTTAAACAACGTTTTTTTTACTGATCCAAGTTTCGAACCCATGACGGGCTCGTCACTAGGACCGTATTTTCTAACCCCCTGTACTCTGTACATAGCGTCACCCAGAGGTAGAAGAAGCGATGTTCTGATGCAGTTAAATGTGGTTGTCACACCTCGTGTTCTTTGTGAAGAACAAACGCTCATTCATTCCGCATCATACAGTAATCGTATTGTGACGTCACACGACCCGAAGTTCTGTGCTGGGGGAATCGTGGGGGAGGATTCATGCAATGTAGATGTCATTGTTTCGTTACAATCATGATTATGATACGACCATTATCTTAGGGCGACAGCGGTGGGCCTCTATTATGTCTGCACAGTGATAATTCATATTATCTACATGGTGTTACGTCATATGGAACGACCACCTGCGGTCAAGCCCAACGACCAGGAATCTACACCAAGGTAAATATATACACAGATCATATCCATTGTAACACCGTTCGTCCTTGCAGGTGGAGAACTTCACCAACTGGATCCACATGAACACCGCAATCTGAACATATTTTATTGTTTTCATACTTCAACAAAGTCTTCGTTATAACAATGTGTGTATTGATATCGTCATAATAGACAATATAAAATTGCAACGCAAAATGTCCAGCGAGTTTCTTCAAATTTAAACCGAATCTACGTCTACGATGGTTTGCAGCATTTTGAAACTGCGGGACTGATTTGATTTACCCCTCCCGGCGGATTGACGATGTACCTCCCGGAAGACGGCTGAATCCGGATCAAGCGATGTGGCCGTAGTGCTGGCTCTGCAAACCAATGCTTTCAAATAACATCACATATTGATATGATTACATTAGGTGTAGTGCTAGGAATGTAGACCGTAAATCGTCAGTTAGTCCAGTCTAAATAGGATGATAGCTCATGTTTACTTTTGCAAAAAAAGACAACAAGGGACGTCGTAAAACTGGCTTTCTTTTGAAAATCACATATGTACAGGCCGGTTACAGTAACTGTTATTTATTAACTAATGGTAAGAATAAGACTGTAATTACAAACTACTAAATTGTGTTCCGTTGGTTCCGATACAACGGTGAAGTCCGAAGTAATTAAACAAACTGCCTACCCAGGAAGGGAAACCCCCTTAGATTGTGCTTGTGCTTGAACTGTGTCCATGATATTATCGTTGGAATACATTCCCATTGGTGTGTTGTACTGTGCGTGCACAACTTTCGATGAACCAGGTCCTTTCATCTGGCAAAATACATTGTGAGTAAGGTTTATCTGACCGATTAGCTTAGACCTTAGTGCGTCGCATTTCAGCCGAAAGGTTGCATTTCGAAACTGGTCGCTAGCTAGTCTGTCGTGTCCTTGGCCTATGTACTTAGCGGACATTGCCTTAACTCAGTGAATCAAATTTACCAAATCAAAGGAACGTCTAAATCATACACAACACACTGCATTATAGCTCCGGTAACCCGACACGAGGGGAACATAAATGTCATATCCTATTCTCTGCGAGTGCTTGGTGTGTTACTCACCACGACTGCTTGCTTGGACGTTGCGGATCGTTTCAACACAGATGGATCGAACTCCGGCACCGAACCACTTGCGCTTAGCAATAGATCGGGTTATTGTGCATCAATTATTATTATTGTGCATCAATTATTACGAATACAGGACAATTTATTTTCTCTAACGGTTAGCTCGGCCGGTTGTCGGATTATCTGAACCGTGGTTAAATCGAAACCAATAGCTTGTAGTCGGTTTTACGTTCATAATCACCCTAACCCTAGTGGATTAATTAAAACAGCAGAAATGTATGAATCATATACAACGCACTGCAATAGCCCACGTATCCCGCTATTGCGCGAGGTGATCTGATGATTAACCGTGTGTTTACGCCCCTTGAGTATTTATCATCGAGGATAAACATGAATATTCTATAAAAACGAGTTTTGCTACGTTATACTGTAATCCCAACCATCAAAGAACGTTTATGTCGACTTACAAACTGGCAGAATGTGATAATAACATAATCAACGAAGCAAGCTGTCTGCAATCTAATTATCAGAACACAACTTACCTTTGTGGGGTCATTGGCATCGACCGATTCTTTGACGTAATGGTTGGCCGCGGGACCTTGCCAAGTTTAATACAATTAGCTAGCTGCGCACACATATAAGAATAGACAAACACAAGCTTGGTTGTGGTTTATTGAATAACTCCATGCACTGATATCATAATGTGTAATGTGATAACTACAAGTCCATCGTCTCGTTGCAAACGGCCGAGTCCAGGTTGCAGTTGGTGTCAATATCGCCCCCAGTGGTCGGGGCGGCGGGCTTGGGTTGAAAGGAGACCGAGCGAAAGCCGTTCGCGCTTTTCGTTGCAGGGGTTTGTGAAGCGAATGGTTTGGCTGATCTATTGTGACGTGCAATCCTCTCTTTCTCACTCGCATCACGTGTCTGTTCCATGCACATGACGTCACGACATGCAAACATCACGAAACGTATATCACTATAGAAATGACAAAACACACAGGCGGCAATACAAGCTCATAATGTGCTTTGTTCAAACTATCCCTTGATTTATGACGTCACTATAAATGTCAGCAAATTGGTTTGAGGCCATGGCCGTGTATTTATTGCATTCACTGCACACACTTGACGTTCATACATATGCTTTAAATAGAAACGCACAACATCTACTTACATACACACTTCGATCAGGTTCCAACACGACCTCACCGCTGGCATTCTGTGACATAACAGCAGCATTCCTGTGTAATGAAATGGTTTATTGCCAACCCCATACTCGAACTGTTTCTTACTTTTGTATAACGAATTGAATGGAGCCGACGGCTTGTTTAATCTTCGTTTCGCATATATCTTGCGTCATATCCGCTACGTGTTGCCCGTTCACGGCTATTAAGACATCACCGGAAGTGAGACCAGATCGCGCCGCTAAGCTTCCTGGGGTAATCTGCGGGGATTTGTAATTTTTTCAATTATTCCGCAAAATTGGCCTTTTACATTGTTCGAATTTGAAAAACCCGATGGTTTAAAATAAAATATACCGAAAAACAACAGTTTTAAAGGACATTAGAATTAATTATATTTATTAATTAAATCAGACGCGATCAATAAATAAAGAAAATATACGATAAGCAAATACGATTCGGACCGACTCATGACCGGTGACTGTTGTATTTGTTAGGCGGATTCAGCAAATTGAGGTAATTGACTGGATGAATGTGTCATTTATATCCTGGCGGGTGAGAAAATCACGCTGAACGATTTATAAACGATTACTTCGCGTCCACGATTCAGTCAAAGGTATTGCAATGTGTTGTTTAGAATCGAAACGTCGCAGTGTTTTAGTCCAACCCAATATTATGCTGGGCTCAGCAGATGTCCGATAAACCCCTATGTCTAAGAGCACAACCGTCTACCCAGCGACCAGTGTCGATTCTACACCCATTCGGCTGAAAGTCCATGCACAAACCTACAAAGCTATCTGGCTTAACATGTAACTAACTACTTAAAAAGATAGAAAAGTAAACCAACCCGTGTGAATACAAGCGGTTGGTTGTATTCTTTACCGCCAGAAATCCGGAATCCCCATGGCGGGGAACCAAATAGTGTTACTGACGTTTGTATTCTTGGAGTCGCCATTGTTATTTAGAATGTCTGTAATATAACACATATTAAAATTATATTAAGCAGAACGACGGTTTGTATAAAAGGAGAATAATAATTTATTTTTATGTCCTATGTGCCATAAAAAAACGTCACTATAAAGGTTGATAATAAAATTGGCAGGAAAAGCAACGAAGCTGCATAGCTTAGTTTAATAGCACATTGTTATTATGATGGATAATAAAATATTAGTGGTGTGCTGTTACTCGACCTTGTAAAAAATGTGGTACATAACCTGACTTTAGTTTTGCTAATTTTACTTTTGTCGCCCGAAAAACTAAAATCTCTAACGAACGGTTATACTAATAGTAGCGCCCAACATTATCAGCTGGCTTGTCTACCTTTCGCACTTCCAGTCGCTCTTGTTATTACCCGGAATCCTATCACTCTTAGTTGAAACTAAACAGGATTCCAGGAAAACAACTAGGCTTTAAATGTCGGTAGTCTGCAAGACAAAGGAAGGGAGGTATGACGTCATACCAGATATACCCACTTGTTTTTTTTATAAAAGGAACTGATTACAAAACTGTCCTATCCTCAGAGTACATTTATTTAATGCTAGAGCTAGCTGCTTACGTTGCAGTTCCAGTTACATAAAATCTATTTGTAAACTACGCTCATTTATCAATGCATACCACAGTACATTTGAAACTTACAAATGGGAAGTAATGACCTACCATCGACGAAATCAAGGCCTGTTGTTTCGCAACGAAATGTCACTTCGAGACACAGACTTGCAGTTAAACAGCTGAATTGATTAGCGGGCGTCGCCTCGTATGAAAAAGTAAGGCCGGTAAGATAAAACAGAAAATAGGAGAGATGACTCGTGTATAAAGAGAGATGAGAGAAGGGAGCAAAAAAAGTGGGAGAATTAATAGAGAAAGATGGAAGGAGCAGATGCAGTCTGACAGAAAAAAGCAAAGAAATGTGAGAGAAGATTAGGAAAATGACCCGAGAAAAAGGACGAAATAAGAAATCTCTTCCGAAGAAGAGGGAGAAAGTTTTAGATGAGAAAAAAGGAGGTAGCGAATGAGCCAAATGTTGTGTGTAATGGCGCTGCCAGGAAGTAGTTCAATATCTTTTGTTGAATTGACAAACAATATTGGCTAGCTTAAATTAATAGACGCCTTGTACAAAAAACGAGCATGGAGCAACACCATGTTTAAATTTAAGCCCACAAAATAAAGTGGTAAACTTCTACATAGTACGATAAAGGATTTTAAACTTCAAGGAATTGTACTATCCATTTCTCTATCAAACCGGGTAGTCTAATGTGTCCTGTCATTATTGTTGTAATGACAATACCAATATGTTTAGTTACAGGGGGGGTTGCTAGTTATCGGTGTGTGTTTAATTGATGCTCTGTATTCGTAGGGTTAGAACATGGGGGGTATCTTCTTACGGTTATACAACCATTAATTTGACCAGTGCTGGTTTGAACTGGCAAGCAATATGGTTTACTTACCACATACTGATTATGCGTT
>CH002433.1:100606-146168 GCA_000149265.1 Ciona savignyi | reverse complement strand
GAGCTGTCACGTAACAAGCAGTAATAAATGATCGAAGGTTGAAGGCACAGAGTTGGATCCAGGTTTAAATATGAAACATCAACTTTAATTAATGACTTGTGACGCCATAGAATCGAAATAGCCATGGTTAGCATGGGTGCACAAATATTTGATTGCACTGCTGACTCCGTTGTATAAAAAAGAAAATTAAGCTATTAAATAGAACAATGGGATAATATGATGCACAACTGAATAATATAGGAACATAGGCATGGCTCTTATTGCATGGATTTGTGGTTGGATGATGACATCACAGAGGCTCCTATGACATCACTATCATCAACCAATCCGTCCCAGTCCCCCTCATCATCTGTGTCAGTTATTCCCCCGTCCTCCGGCTCTGTGTCCGAGCATATGGAGGAGTTGATGGATGCTGACCGATCATCCATGTCACTCGGAGGAGGCAGTGTCGACTTGTGGCCGGATATTGCTTGAAGAAGGGGGGATCTCCCTGCAGCAGATTGAAGCGCATCCATCTGGCTAAATATGAGGATTACGCGGAAGTTTGCAGAGAAAAGTTTGTTTGCTTCATCTTTGTTTGCTCGGTCAAGCTCCTTCTTACTAAATGTAAGGACAATCATATCCTTTTCTTTGGGCAGATGGGCGCATCTGTAATATTGCTGGGCATTTCCATTTGACTTTTCACTTGTGGGCTCCGAAACTGTTTCTTGTGCTCCTAGGTGCACAAAGAAAGTGTTGAACCAGAAATGGAAAACTTTGTCTTTCCTCATCACAGGTTTGTTAAACACTTCAATCTTGATATCCCCGCACAGTGGAAGGGGTTGTGGCATGTCGAATATGAGAAAATCTTCACCGCGGATCACTAAGTCTGGAATTGATGTGTACAACTTCACCTTCAGCTGGTTGACTACAAAAAATAAACTTGCATTTTGTTGCAAGGGTAGGGTTTCAAACTGAATACTGTGCAGTAATAAAGTCTTTGGTTTATATGCTAAGTTGGAGTTGAGTAGCTGCCAGTAATATCCCACATATCTCTGCTGGGAGGGAATGGTTACCCCTTTCATGTTGTTGGTTCGAGCAAGTCCGTAAAAGTGGAGAGCATCTGACGGTTTGGAAAATCTCTTTCTGTGAAGTAGATAGCAACAGATCATCACGCCCGTCCTGCCTTTACCAGCTTTGCAGTGTATAGCTGCTATGTTATCTTTATGTACACCAAGCCACTGGTCCAGATCTTCACAGAAAGGTTTGATAAGTTCGAATCTCGGTGGGTTGTGGTCATCGAATGGGTAAGCAGCAACTCGGCCGTGGAACTTTTTGGTGTCATATGTTCGTTCTGAGCACAAGTTGTACACTTTGTAGTTGCTTCCATGCTTGCTTTCTAGGAACCGAACTACATCGTCAATGTTATTTCGGTAAAATCCTTCCACCTTCTCGGCGGGAAAACCCATAGCTAATATATTGGGGCAGATGTAAGTAAGGTCAAGGTCGTACCCATCCTCTATGTGCCGACGCTTGTTCTTACTTACAAGCCGCTTTATCTTGGACATGCTTGCAGGAGTCTTGATATCTGAAACATAACATGGTTTCATAATTCAAGTTTGCACATCGTCATGGAATATGTTGCGATAAAATAAAAATCGAATAGGTTGACTTATATACATCAGACATAAAACAAAGGTTGGATGGCCACCGCCGATACTCAATACCTTTAAGTTAAAGGTATTATAGGCTTTAAGGGTTTTAAAGAAATCGAGTATTTATGTAAATAGTGGTTTTGTATTACAACCTAAAATAACGACTTTATGCTTACAAACTATAAAATGAACAAACCAGTGATTTACATACTTTTAATAAAATATACTGGTACATACTATATCATCAAAGAATAAAAAATAATAATAATAGCAAAACTCTCCGGAAACAGTGGCAAGGGTTCCGGTACCAATATATAAAATTACAAAACTTCAGTAAATTGAGTAATAAGATTGAGTAAACTTTGTTGTTTAAACTATTTTCTCACAGTACGGTTAGGATATGTATTGAATTTAATACCAAAAAACACAAAATGGTAAAAGTTTAAAGTGAAAAATATTTTAATAAATAAATTAGAAGCAGTTAGTCAGAGCACAATTATCCTATATTGATAATACAGTTCAGGATAAGTTTAATTGTGAACAAAGTGTAAAAGATATGTTTAGTATTAAAATAATATTGTTAATTAATACTTACATATTATATATAGATGTTACATAAATATTATTAATTTTGCCACTGATGCAGGTATATAAACTAAAGTTAAAGATGACCAGCAGTTAATATAAATAAAAGTTGTTTATATTGCTTTACAGTATACACCTAGTATAAATAGAACATTGGTTCACCACAGTTATCTGCTTGTTATTACCTTTGTCTGTGTAGCTAGTATTCCTCCAACAGGTAGTGACTCATTGTGATGTCATACAGGATCTTGTACACTCAATTACCATATACACTTTGCTTTATGACATCACAATCTAAACTAAAGTGAAAATGAGTTGAATATGGTACTTATCAATCATTAACACATTATATTGGAACTTAACAATGAGAACAATGAAAATAAAGTGAAAGTATTTCTACAACTTTCATTTTCTTCATAAATCATGACAAATTTTGTCTTAAACCGGCCAAAAATACAGTTCAGTATAATCAAATAAGGATTTTTCATAAATGAAATGAACGCTTTTAAACATTTGCTACATGATATATTATAGGTCAGTAGTTCTTAAATTTGTTGGAGGTACCGAACCCCATATGTTTTATGCGGGCATTCACCAAACCCTTCTTTGAAATTAAAAAATATATCTGTTAAAAAACTTGAGCCTAAAGTGAACTTATCCTAATCTCCGCTGAACCCCTGATACTGACTTATCAAACACCCCCTGGGGTTCGATCAAACCCAGTTTAAGAATCACTGTTATAGGTGCTAACATATTGATACAATGCTGAAAAAAAAATTCAGGTATATTGTTTTATGAGGAAAGCTGAAACAGAAACTAATTTTGAATTTTTTATAAAAAAGTTTATTCATTTTAACATTATTAGGAAATATAACACCAAACCCAAATTATTAACAAACATTTTATAGCAAAGGTAGGGATGTCCATTTGGGAATTATGATTTGATTTAAATGGGAAACTAAAGTGTCAACCACGGGGTTTAACCACCACTGTTTGTAAAACACCATTTGTATTCTATGTTTGAGCAAGTAAACATATTTATGCAAGTAAATAGATGGGTCCCTGAGGTAACAAACTAATCTCGTTATCCATGTTCAGCAAACTAATTCTTGTCAGATGCGTGCATGACTTCACCATGTGATGCATGACATTCTGGAAGTTTTAACTTGATTGTTACAGTTTTGTTTTTGCAAGTATAACTGATGGGTTCCCGAACCAAACAAATTTTCGTTGTTTAGTTAAAGAAGTATAATTATGATAGAGTTGTGTACAACCACACTACATTAGCTAAAAATTCCTGCCTAAACACCGGTTAAAAACTATGCCGTTTCCATTATTTATTTACAAAGATTAAATGAATTTTGGGGTGACTGCGAAGTGCATTGGACTATTGATAATCTTAATTGTTCATTTCGAAATTCCCATTCGATTTGTATTGGTTTAGACGGAATGCATTACTTTTAAAGTTTTAAGTGCCAATAAAATTCTTTTATTTCTTTAACATTTTAATATATTGTTCGTTTCAGTCCAACATATATCAATGCTAAATATAACAAAATACGGGCGTCCTTTTTTGTAAGGTCAGTTGGGAATTTTTACTAGAATATTTACCAAAATTTATCATTGCACATCTAATTCATTTTGATTTTAACCTTTTTTAGCTTTAACTAAAACAATAAATGTCTTTGTATTTAAATATGGTGTTAAACCTTTTTTTCAAAATGGAACCGATAATCATTTGGATTTTTTTTTATTCTAATATTTTGACATTAAGGGCTTATAGTGGAGAAGAATTTTTCTAAATTAGTGATTCTATGATATACATATTATGTAGACTTAATAATAATTCTATTCGCAAAAAGAACATCACCAAACAAAGGCTAACATTCGTTGTGTATTTATATACCTTCACAACCATGATATTATTGCAAATCCCTTCAGAAAAGGGTTAACTTATATTTAATATCATCAGTACAAGTTACACAAACTTTTAATATTGTTGAAAAAAAACTTGAACAATAGTCTAATACACTGGGCTCTGAAGTAACAAGTTTAAATAGAAACTAGGTTTGAAAAATTTTAGGTGTAAAATAGGTACGATCTACAGTCTACACATCTACCATTTAATAAAGGATACGGCACAACTTGATTCATGCTGCATTTATCGCTTTAACTGGATCATGCAATTAATATATAAAGCTTTATTTAAATCTTAAACATTTCATGTTGTCCTATTTTTGGCACCATGCCATCTAGTGGCACTATGCATTTCTTTATCTTTTACAAGGTTTCATATATCATATTGAAGGACTAGGTTTTATTATATTAAAAATGTCCTTAGCACAATATTGTAACGCCTTCAATTATGATTTCCCTAATTTTAGGTGTTCTATGCTGAGCCAGCACTGTATTGGTAACATTGATCAAAATATTAGATTTCTAAGTACCGGTAGTTTATATTGTGTTTATTAATATAGCTTGTGAAAAAATGTGTACGATGCGTCGATTTTTTTAATGGGGTAGTGTATTTTATAAATGGGGTAGTGTTTTATTAATGGGGTAGTGTAAGGGCCGCCTGAGAAGTTTACACTATTTTGGAAAGATAAACTAGTAGTAAAATTATGTCAGAGTAAAAGTGCAATCAAAACTAAGCAACAAGAGACTGTATGGAAAAGGTTGCTTATATTGCTCTGCAGCATCAAAAGATAAAACTTCTTTTGGGAGAAAGACTAATATTAAAAAAGAGAAAAGAAAAATTAGTTTAATTACAAATGCACCTAAAAGAAAACAGTAGTTCAGTAATCTAACCATTATTTACTGGTATCACCATTTTGGGAATTTTTTACCAAGTGTATCAGAATGTGTTAAAATGCAATCAACTTGCAACTAGTAGCTTGGTATACTTGCACTATTCATTGGGTCGTGCACTAATTATACATCTAACGACATCCGACATACTTTGCACATAGTTAAATCAACTGGAGCATGGTTAGGTTTAATTTAATTTTTATAAAGTGTGCTATTATCTTTCCATACAGCCTGCATAACTATTCACACAAAATGTTATCTTCACAACCTAGATCTTATGGAAAAGTGGAAAACTTTCAGTACTACATATCGGTAAGGCTAGCTGACAATGGCAAAAACTTATTGCTTGAAACTGTTTAAACTTGCAAGTCGTTTACCCTAATAATATAATGACAGTTGCATTGGTTGTATACGACTCACTATAAAACTGCACTATATAGGCCTCCCAACTTCCGATGACGAATAGATGTCAACCAAAGTTACAGTGATACACTGACGTAAAGAAAACAAAGATTCTGCAGCCGGAAGTTGTAGCTATGTAACAGTGTTCCCCGGGACCATTCATGCATGGAATATTCCGAAGCACCATATTGGAACACTACATAAAAAGGAACGGTCGCGTGGACAATACAATAAACAATTATGTTAAACCAGCGCTGTTGATTTAACTAAAAGTAATTTAAATAACAAGATCTATTATTGTCATTTATTGTTTTATTGTACTCCTTGGGTTTAACCGCAGCGTCTGTGATATTGGATATTTAGGACCGAGGTCTATATTTTAATGACTCTTCCTGTTTCTGTTTTATAATTGTTTTATACAGTACTGTTTGTATCAGGGTTAAAAAGAAATAACCTAATTAATAATTTTGATTTATCTCGGTTCTGCTGGTTGTGACAACAGTCCCGCATTAAGTCGTCGATTAAAAGAGGAATTCACACAAGCCGCTAACTAATATATATGTAATACTAGAGAGTGTCAACCACGTGTTTAACCACCACTATTAGTAAACCACATGTTGTATGCCATATATTCATGATACTGCTACAGGGTCCCTAACCACATTTTGTATTTTATACAAGGAGTATGTAGTTTTTGTTTCTGCAAGCATAAACGCATGGGTCCCATAGTTATCAAACCAAACTTCTTCTCCATGTGCAGGTAAAAAAAAGAACAATCGTGTTAGATTTACGATGGATTCATCACAAATGTTTTAAATTAAAGCTTTTTCTTCAAGTGCTGTATTGAAATGAAGCTAAATTCCTAAAACAGCCCGATTTAGTTTTTGATGACTTCGGGGAATTCCCCATGGGCTTAGTACATAAGTTTCTGTTTTTACATATGTGGGTGGCTAACGATCAAGCATTCCACCAAATCTGTTCAAAATTAGAGCAACCGTTTAAACGCTATGGCCCGAAAAGCTATTTTTTTAGAAAAATAACCGTTTGGGATTTTAACGTCTCAGGGGAATTCCCCTAGATTTATCACCCACAATTTTTTTACTGCGTATTTAGACCATGTTGTCTAACAAATGACCAAGTTTTTTTACTATTCTATTATTCCTTTTGGTAGAGGTCAGGGCGTTATGCCATGCCTGTCACAATCATAATTTGACAACAAAATCTTTTTTTAGGGTATTTTCCTAGATAATTTTTTTAATTTTTTCTAATTTTTAAATTAGTAGGTAATGCACTTACATTCCACGAAATCTGAATCAGATTAAAGCAGCCGTTCAAGCGCCATGCCCAAAAAAGCTACTTTTTTTTAAAAAAAAATACCGTTTTGGTGTTTAACGCTTCCGGGGAATTCTCCTGGATTTATCCCCCAAACTTTTGGTTTCTGTTCATCTAGACCATGTTGTGTAACAAATACCAAAGTTTAATTGCGATTTCGTTTTTCCTTCCGGTAGATGTCGGGGCGACATGGCGTGCTTGTCACAATCCTGATTTGAAAACAAAATGTTATTTTTTAGGGTATTTCCCTAGGTAATTTTTTTATTTCTTTTAAGTGTTAAATCAGTTACTAATGCACTTACATTTTACCAAATCTGATTCAAATTGGAGCTGCCGTTCAAGCGCTATGCCCAAAAAAGCTAGTTTTTTAGAAAAAAATACCGTTTTGGTTTTTAACGTTCCAGGGGAATTCCCTTGGTTTTATCTCCCAAAATTTTAGTTTCTGTTCATCTAGACCATGTTGTTTAACAAATGGCAAAGTGTCATTGCGATTCAATTTTTCCTTCTGGTAGATGTCGGGGCGACATGCCATGCCTGTCAAGCGTTTGACGAAAAAAACGAAAAAAAAAAAAAGAAAAAAAAAAAACGGACAAAAACAATATGTGTCCCAATTTTTCAAATGGGACCCATAATAACTAAATGGGTTCGGTTCTTGTTCAAATAATTTAACGTGCGGTGCTATGACAAGCCGATTATCACTATTAGTAACGCGTCGGACCATTAACCGAAAAATAATCGGATCGAAACCAATTCCCGGATAGTTGGTGATCCTGCATGGACAATAAGGCACTTACGGTTGAATAAAAACTACAGCAATGTTCCATGACTCTCAACACGCGCTATAGCGTTCTCGTGTTTCCACCAACGGGTTTAAAACTAGAGAGTGTCAACCACGTGTTTAACCACCACTATTTGTAAAACACATGTTGTATGCCATATATTCATGCTACTGCTACAGGGTCCCTAACCACATTTTGTATTTTATACAATGAGTATGTAGTTTTTGTTTCTGCAAGCATAAACGCATGGGTCCCAAAGTTATCAAACCAAACTTCTTCTCCAGGTGTAGGTAAAAAAAGAACAATCGTTTTAGATTTACGAACATTTCACCAAAAATGTTTTAAATTAAAGCTTCTTTTCAAGCGCTGTAGTGAAATGAAGCTAAATTCCTAAAACAGCCCGATTTAGTTTTTGATGGCTTCGGGGAATTTCCCATGGGCTTAGTACATAAGTTTCTGTTTTTACATATGTAGGTCATGTTATCTAACAATTCTTAAAGTTTTAATTCAATTTGACGAATCCTTGTTGAAGATGTCAGTGCAATGTTGCATGCTTGTCACAATCATGAGTCAGGAACATATGTTCGTTTTTAAGGGAGTTACCCTAAGTAAATGTTTTCTTTCTTTTAATTGACATAGGGTGGGTAACGATCCAGCATTCCACTCAATCTGATCAAAATTAGAGAAGCCGTTCAAACGCTATGGCCCGAAAAGCTAATTTTTTTAGAAAAATAACCGTTTTGGATTTAACGTCTCAGGGGAATTCCCCTAGATTTATCACCCACAATTTTTTTACTGCGTATTTAGACCATGTTGTCTAACAAATGACCAAGTTTTGTTACTATTCTATTATTCCTTTGGTAGATGTCAGGGCGTTATGCCATGCCTGTCACAATCATAATTTGAGAACAAAATGTTTTTTTTAGAGTATTTTCCTAGATAATTTTTTTTATTTTTTTTAATTGTTAAATTAGTAGGTAATGCACTTACATTCCACGAAATCTGAATCAGATTGAAGCAGCCGTTCAAGCGCCATGCCCAAAAAAGCTACTTTTTTTAAAAAAAATACCGTTTTGGTGTTTAACGCCCCCGGGGAATTCCCCTGAATTTATCCCCAAAACTTTTGGTTTCTGTTCATCTAGACCATGTTGTGTAACAAATACCAAAGTTTAATTGCGATTTCATTTTTCCTTCCGGTAGATGTCGGGGCGACATGGCGTGCTTGTCACAATCATGATTTGAAAACAAAATGTTATTTTTTAGGGTATTTCCCTAGGTAATTTTTTTATTTCTTTCAAGTGTTAAATCAGTTACTAATGCACTTACATTTTACCAAATCTGATTCAAATTGGAGCTGCCGTTTAAGCGCTATGCCCCAAAAAGCTAGTTTTTTAAAAAAAAATACCGTTTTGGTTTTTAACGTTCCAGGGGAATTCCCCTGGTTTTATCTCCCAAAATTTTAGTTTCTGTTCATCTAGACCATGTTGTCTAACAAATGGCAAAGTCTCATTGCGATTCTATTTTTCCTTCTGGTAGATGTCGGGGCGACATGCCATGCCTGTCAAGCGTTTGACGAAAAAAAAGAAAAAAAAAAAAAAAAAAAAAAAAAAAAGAAAAAAAAAAAACGGACAAAAACAATATGTGTCCCAATTTTTCAAATGGGACCCATAATGAAACTAGAGAGTGTCCAAACACGTGTTTAACCACCACTATTTGTAAAACACATGTTGTATGCCATATATTCATGCTACTGCTACAGGGTCCCTAACCACATTTTGTATCTTATACAATGAGTATGTAGTTTTTGTTTCTGCAAGCATAAACGCATGGGTCCCAAAGTTATCAAACCAAACTTCTTCTCTATTTGTAGGTAAAAAAAAACAATCGTTTTTTTAGATTTACGAACATTTCACCACAAATGTTTTAAATTAAAGCTTCTTGTCAAGCGCTGTAGTGAAATGAAGCTAAATTCCTAAAACAGCCCGATTTAGTTTTTGATGGCTTCGGGGAATTTCCCATGGGCTTAGTACATAAGTTTCTGTTTTTACATATGTAGGTCATGTTATCTAACAATTCTTAAAGTTTTAATTCAATTTGACGAATCCTTGTTGAAGATGTCAGTGCAATGTTGCATGCTTGTCACAATCATGAGTCAGGAACATATGTTCGTTTTTAAGGGAGTTACCCTAAGTAAATGTTTTCTTTCTTTTAATTGACATAGGGTGGGTAACGATCCAGCATTCCACTCAATCTGATCAAAATTAGAGAAGCCGTTCAAACGCTATGGCCCGAAAAGCTAATTTTTTTAGAAAAATAACCGTTTTGGATTTTAACGTCTCAGGGGAATTCCCCTAGATTTATCACCCACAATTTTTTTACTGCGTATTTAGACCATGTTGTCTAACAAATGACCAAGTTTTGTTACTATTCTATTATTCCTTTGGTAGATGTCAGGGCGTTATGCCATGCCTGTCACAATCATAATTTGAGAACAAAATGTTTTTTTAGGGTATTTTCCTAAATAATTTTTTTTATTTTTTCTAATTGTTAAATTAGTAGGTAATGCACTTACATTCCACGAAATCTGAATCAGATTGAAGCAGTCGTTCAAGCGCCATGCCCAAAACAGCTAATTTTTTTTTTTTAAATACCGTTTTGGTGTTTAACGCCCCCGGGGAATTCCCCTGGATTTATCCCCCAAACTTTTGGTTTCTGTTCATCTATACCATGTTGTGTAACAAATACCAAAGTTTAATTGCGATTTCATTTTTCCTTACGGTAGATGTCGGGGCGACATGGCGTGCCTGTCACAATCATGATTTGAAAACAAAATGTTATTTTTTAGGGTATTTCCCTAGGTAATTTTTTTATTTCTTCCAAGTGGTAAATCAGTTACTAATGCACTTACATTTTACCAAATCTGATTCAAATTGGAGCTGCCGTTCAAGCGCTATGCCCCAAAAAGCTAGTTTTTTAGAAAAAAAATACCGTTTTGGTTTTTAACGTTCCGGGGGAATTCCCCTGGTTTTATCTCCCATAATTTTAGTTTTCTGTTCATCTAGACCATGTTGTCTAACAAATGGCAAAGTCTCATTGCGATTCCATTTTTCCTTCTGGTAGATGTCGGGGCGACATGCCATGCCTGTCAAGCGTTTGACGAAAAAAAAGAAAAAAAAAAAAAAAAAAAAAAAAGAAAAAAAAAAACGGACAAAAACAATATGTGTCCCAATTTTTCAAATGGGACCCATAACGAGTGTTCTATCCTATGAGGGGAATCGTTGTCAAGTATATATGACTAACAACCATCTATTAAATGACTGGCGTAAACCGCGCCAAACATCGTCCGTACAGCCATCTTAGGATATAGGATATATATATATATATATTCATGTTTATCCCCGTGAATGGGAAAACCAAGCGGGTTAACACACGGGCAATCGTCAGATCACCTTGCGCCTATCGTCGGGTTACAGGAGCTATTGCAGTGTGTTGTATATGATAGACACGTCCCTTCAATTTAGTAGAACCCATTAATTCGTTGGGTTCAGGCAATGTCCATAAGGTGCATTGCCCAAGGACACAACCGACTAGCTAGCGACCAGTTTCGCACCTGCAACCTTTCGACTGAAAGGTGACGCACTTAACCGCTAGACCAACGGACCAGACTATCTTCTTTAGTATATATGCCATGCACGTTGTAACAGCCAATTATTGTAAAATCTTAGTTATTATTTAATCTACGTGATATGATTCTCACGTTTAACACACTGCAATGAGTCCGGTAACCCGGTGGTGGGAGTGAGGTAATCTGATGATTACTTTTTTGCAATCGCTTAAGTTTCCCGTGTAATGTCGCCTCTTATGTTATTCAATTTCGTGGATACACATGAATATCCTATTATTTAAAAAAAGGGTAATCGTGTGTTTAACAACCCAACCTAATAGCCAAGCCAACTATTGCCTGTGTAATAAACATCGTTATCTAATACAATGGCACCTAACCATTTCGCTTGCGGACACAAAAACCCCTGGGATACCCAGATTATATGAACACTTATTAGACATAAATAAATAAACAATATCCAGGGTATACTAAAGTTTATCACATAGTTTCCAAATAACGTACAAATTAAAATTGCTTTTGGCTATAGTCGACATGTCCTTGGGCAAGGCGCAAAGTACTCACTGAAATTGCCTGATCGCAGTGAAGAAGTGGATTAAAACGAAACAATGCGCATCGATAATTTGAAATAAGCTGAATAACTTCCATGACCCAAAGGTTAGCACGAAGAAATCGGACAGCCCTGGTGTTTCCCTATGTAGTGAATTCGCGGCTTGTGTAATGTCTTTTTGCGCATTACATTAAGTTTTGTTAAAATTGTTGACATAAGCCCTTAATGCACGCGCAGCTGTGCTTGTTCCCCAAAAAAACAATTCCTATGGCCTTCTCGGAACCACCACACTGATGAAACCCAACGTGATGCCGGACTAGCGCAACCTACCGATAGCAACAAAATGCCACAAGTGAACCCACCGCCTGTTTAATTGGGGTACGATCATTACTAAAGCATTATTGATTATTACATTACTATTATCTAGAGTGGCCTATTTTATATAAGTATTCTCCGTATGTTTATTGCGTGTCGTTTTATATAAGTAATGATTATTTTATGTCTATAGCGTAATTTGCGTCTGAATAGTGATTTGATTTGATTGTGACCCCCTATGGACCACCAATGTTTTTGCGTAGCGAATAATCTAAAAAAAATTGAAAATTTTTGAGCCCATTCGTACATCAGCATCTTTTTCCAAAAAAACAGCTAGGAGATACACAATCAACGCCTTATTTCACAAAGCACATGCTCCAATATTACAAAACTTTCCAGCGAAACGAGAACACCGGCGCGCAGCCTAGCACATGTTGCTTTCAACCAAACAAACATTGGGGAATCGCCACAACTGTTACTCGGCAGAACACTCGTTTAAAAACAATGACTAAGGAAGGCAACCACTCGTCACATCCTGCCGCATATAGAGGCCTCAATTGGTTATACGCCATCTAGAGCAACCCTTGTGCAGTTTATTTTAAATATACGTCATCAACAATCCACCACCGTGCAGACCTGACCTATATTTGATTTATTGAAAATTTGAGTTTTCCCGCCACCATTTGTAAGTCGCAAATTACCTATACATTAATATATAGATCATGGTGATGGATTAATAGTCTTCAAAGTTTAAGATTTTCGGGGAAAGGGAATCTGACGGTAATAACACTCAAACAGTCGAATAAAATTGTATAAAATGCAAACAAATTTACGGAGGAAGAAAATGTTAATACACAATTGGAATATTTGCCTCCCTGTGACTATCATGCTGGTGTGTTGGTTATTTCCCAGATGTTTTTGGATCGATAACAATTTAAACTTCAAAGTAACTACTTTTTGACGCTTGATTTGTCGTCATTATACGACTTGGCACATTTACTGAAATGTATTTTTGCCCTACAATAACAGAAGTCTGTTCCGATTAAATTGCAAGAGAGAGTGGAGCATATAGCTTTGTATTTGCGACAGTTCAGATGTCCCCGACATCTATTATGCGGTAACACCACATTCAAGTTAATGCTCAATTTACTGCACGAGTCAATAATAACACACCATTGCGTAACAATGAAGAAGCTTGTGACATCATGCAAGTGGAAGCACACTGGGGAAATTCCCTAAACAGCGACGATCAAACACATGACCAACGGCAAAACATTTATAAAATGAAAAGAATGGGTAATGAGGTATAAAAAGTAAAATAGATTCGTGGTAAAAATTAGAGTCGTGAGACGTGCAGGGTGTTGCTATTTCGATTCACAATCAAAATCAAGCATCAAAAGCTTTGTTTCTTCAGTCCCGTTTCGACTGCCGACTGCGCACACAAGTTTAGTTTGAGATGCACGGATGCGCCAAACCACACCACCAGAGCCCCGAGAGTCCAGGGTCACCAAATCACGAACCACCTATAATTTCAAAACATTTGTTATGTGGTGCAGTAGTCAAGCAGTTACATAATGTTCACCATTCTGTTTATGCCGGTGAGACTTGGTGATACCAACAAATAAAAAAAAGTTCATTTAAACTGCTTGAACTTTCAAATCTTTATTCAAGTAATTCCAATATAGACTACCAGTAGAATTCCAGTTTAGGAGCAATGGTTTTTCTATTTTAAACCACACTTTTCGGCTCAGCTCATAGGTTCTTCTAAAGTCGGCTCTGCTTAAGCATTATGTTTCTCGATCAGATAGATTCAAATGTGTCGGGTCGGTTGACAATAGTGGAAGATACACCCCATGAACACTCACACATGAGCAGCACATCGTACATACCTTCCCACTTTTAACATCCCACAACTTCACCGTACCATCATCAGAACTCGTAATCACAAATTTTCCATAGAATTGAAGACAAGTTACAGCGCTCAAGTGTTTGTTCGACCCTGGAATACAAACCACAAGTGTGGGTGAAGTCAGCCATATACGGAAACAAGCACACAAGAAAAAGCTATGTACCTTCTAACGTTTTCAAACATTCCCCGCTCAAAATATCCCAGACTTTGACTGTTGAGTCTGCATTGCCAGAGACAAGAATGTTATCCCTAAGTTCCATGCCCGATGTGAGGGATTGGTGGCCCATGAGTGTGTGCAAGCATGTCCCGCCTTCCACCTCCCATACTTTGATTGAAGTGTCAAGACTTCCACTAACAACATACTGGCCATCAAACTGGAAGAAATTATAGATCTTTTAGAAGGGTAGTGAAAAGTTTGGTGTTTGAAAACTGGATAATTATTTTATTTCATCTTTCGCCACAATTAATGAGATATATAACACAGGAAAAACGGAAAGAACACACCGGACGAGCTAACGAATAGTTCCAATCAGACAACATTTCAACTAAAATATGATGCACTAACCAACAAATCTATTTTGTAGAAATACTAAACAATCTATGGCAAGCAGACACACGGTACGCACTATTTATATTAACGACAACCAGCGATGGATAAACAAGGGAATGAAAAACAGAGCAATATGTTTATGAAGCAATAAATACCTGTAGTGAATAGACACGGTTTGTGTGACCTTGCAGCGTGTGCAGACATTCCTCAGTTTCAGGTGCCCACACCTTGACCATGTAATCATATGCTCCTGATACCACCCGGTGGCCGTCGTAGCACACGCATCGGACAGCCGCCATGTGTCCAACCAGACAATGGAGGCATTCACCCGTGTCGATGTTCCACGCTCGAAGGGTTGCGTCACGTGACCCGCTCACCACACTAGGCATTATGATGTAATAATTACTACACGAAGCAATATTGTAAGAAAATAAATCATCAAAACACTGAACAAAATATTATCATTAAAACTAGGTGTGTCTACGACTGTCCAAAGATTCACCCATTTGTAATTATGTCACTGTCAAAATGTTCAAATCCTTAATTGATATGCTTGATAAATTTAAATACAACTACAAGAAACAGCAAAAGGCTGATGAAGCTTTTATTCTGTTAAATTGTGCATAGCTAGCTGTGTTGCATTCTTCCATTAACCTCCCACAAAGCTATGACAGACAAGATATTAATAAGAAATACTCACATGTTGCCATGCAGGGCGAGACATCGCACAGTTGAAGTGTGGCCATACAGCGTGTGCATGCATGAACCTGTAAAACAACACGTTACTTCTCTTCTCATCACAGTTGGATACTTGTGTTGCCAGTTACTAATTTATGTTAAACTGACATTGCCACATCTAGAAACGTAGGTCCTACTGCAGAAATTCAAGCTATACAGACTTTCTTGAAATGGCAGTATTAATTTTTTCCATAATTATTTCTATTTCAAGGTTATATTGTACTGTATTCTAGATTGTGCAAGTAATACAATACTGCCAACCTGTGTCAGCATTCCATATCTTCAATGTCCGGTCTGTTGAGCCGCTGATTATAAGATTCTTACGCATCTGCGAGGCCCACACCCCTCCTGTATGTCCGGTCAGTGTTCGAAGGCACTGCATGGTACAGTGAATAGGGGTCAAAAGGTAACCACTGTGGAAACTATTGCTGATAGAACCATGTTTTCACACCAGAGACGATGTTTATTAGTTTTTTTAATCAAGGTTTAAATACATTTTGTCTAAAACAAGGTTTGCAGCAGAACGAAGAGTATAATTACACAGGTGACGGCACCAACCTTTCCTGACACTGCAGACCACACTTTCAATGTGTTGTCATCGGAGCCACTAACGATACGAGTTCCATTGAATTGAAGGCAGGTGATAACATGGTCATCGTGGCCCTTCAGTAACTGTAGATTATAGGTGTAATAAATTTTCCAATATGCCAGTGGTATAACAACAAATTACCATTTTAAACTATGCCTGTTACTATAAAGTTTAAGCCATATTGAACAGTTTTTTTTTAGAATTTAAATGTTGAAAATTAAGGTCACAATCTATTTTTTTGGAATCCATACTTTAATGGCTAATGTGTGGTAGCTTACTTTTGGTGGTTTAGTATTGCCGTTCCTCCAATTAGTCTCAATACGAGCTTGACGTAAGAAAGAGGATTTCCACACACTCCCTGCCCTCTTGCATCCTCCTCTCATGATCTTGCTGATGTACGGCTCATTGATCCCTTCCTCCGCACACTTCTCCCTCCACATGAGGTTGTCCTCCGACAACACCCTCCAGTACCTGCATGTCTGCGCTGCCAGCAACAAGTCACGAGGATGAAGGAAGCTCAGCACGTACAACGCAAGCTGGAATATCAAGATGCATTATACCACCCAACTCACTATGATGACGGTTGCATTCGTGATACCAACAAATAATCATGAATTTAATTGTATCCTTTTAAATTGACAGAAGTGAAAAATACTGAACAAATAGTTTTGTCACCCGGTCTTAAGTGCAAGGCAATCTGAACGATCCTATACCAATGTCATTGCACCCAAAATTACCATCCTGTCTAACGGTACACAGCATAGAACTGCATAAAATACATATGTACAAACCTCTTTTGGAAGTAAAGAAATGAAATCTCGTTGAAACTGTGGTTCGATAACCTCAAGCATGTGTCTGACCTCGTGTGGTTGACACACCCCGATCAGGTGCTCCAACATTTCAATCTTTTCCCTCGAGTTCCACTGCAGGAACCTGCATATTATTATGCTGGGTGTTTATGTCATTCAGTTGTACCATATTGCATACAAGATTAATTGTATTGAACTTTATTATTGTAGCGTAGACTGGAAATCAAACATATCTCATCCCCTCGACACTCTTAGTTGTAATTCACTAAAAATGTGGTTGTCTGGGTACATTAAAAACTTATTTGATATACACCTAAGAAGCAGACTCTTATAGCCTACCACAAACAAGATGTACCTCTGTAGCCATGCTGTGTCTCCAGGAACCACTGGTTTTTTTGTTGGTGTGGAAGGAGCAGTGAGAATTCCATTGCTTTCCTTACATGATGAACTGACAATATGTGTGTGGTTAGAAGTATAAGCTTGATACTTTTTATCAAGCGTATTAAACTAAACTTGCTATTATGTTTAAAATCCATATTATCTGATTAGGAAAGGTTGAATACTTCCAATTCATTAATCATTTAATTATTCAATTACAACTCCTTATATATTACAGTTGTAGATACGACACTCTTGCTGGTTAAACATTTTAAATAAGACTGACATTCTTGTTTAATCGAATCTTTTTTCCAAAATTCAAATTCAAAGGAATTTCGTTTCCAAATAAATCCAGTGACTACATTCCCAGTGATAGCACTGTCTGCATTGGTGATTGATAGTTTCGTGGCTTATCAAGATCACCTGTTGCTGCTGGAACTTTCAGTTGATGTAGTTCGACTTCGAAGATCCTTCCTTTTCTTTGGGTTGACGTCATTGGTCACGGCGGTAACATGCCTCGGTATATTGCTGCCATGCATATACTTGTTAGATAAAAGCAGAAATAACTCGTGTACATAAGAATATAGCAGCTTCTTCAATGTGTAGAATTTACTAGTCCTGTTTCTGAGTCATGTAATTTTGATGGCCCATTATACTCGCAAAATATTAAAGGAGTGGTTTAAACTTGCAGACTGTGAAAGTGAATCATTTAAAAAAAAAACGATGAAGGATAAAAAAATGTTTGGAACCATCTTTAAATGATTAGAGTGACTCATCATAACAGCATCTTTCGTTTCTAAAAATTTGTCCCACAACAACATAAGTTCCATTCCTCACCTCACTGAAGCTTTGCAAGGTTTCTTCTCAGGCTCTCTTGATGTCTCAGCATCATGTTTGCGTTTCATCTGCAGAGTAGGAGGGTCAGTTACGTGTTGCACACTTGTGCACAGTGGAGAAGTGCAGTCGTCGTGCCACACTATTTATCATCAGCAGCTGAGTATTGTGGAGCATGCCTATTTACTCCTAACACTCTGTAAATTATCCGTAAATATCAAAGGTCACTGGTGGGGAGTTGTTGTGCAGACAAATTAAGCCAGCCAGCTTAACAAATGGTAACTTATTGGGGAAGTTCCCAGTTAAAGAAAATAGTTTTAAGTTTTTGGTTGAAAACTAAACAAATCATTATATCGGGGTAACACTATTGATTATTTAAACATTTGATTTGTGGAGAATCTCTTGTTGGGTTGAGGCTCCAGTCAATATTAGAACATAAACTACACGTGTCTATGTAGTGTGTTATACATCTGTTCCCAGCAGCTACGTACTATGTCATATCTTATATGTATATCGAAGTCGCCGCAAACGAGCATATGTTATCAACTCATGAGTACAATTATGACGCAAGACCCACGCGCGATGAACTAATTGCGAATTCTAGACACTGTAACACAGCATGTGCTCTTGTGTGTGCCTGCGCGCGTGGATCCTCGTGCCGTCACACACGACTACACACTGAAGGCACTCGCTGTCGTAACACTATTATTCAAGTTAAACAAGCAATCGCTATCTGTCGATGGTTTCATAGTTCAATACACCACTTCATATACTTTCCACCAATTACTATCCAGTTTACTACAGCTGACAGCTGGCTCGAGTGGTTCTACGCTTGACCGACTCGTGAAGATAACATAATATCCCAAAACGCCAATACTTGAGGGAAAGCGTTCGCGTCAATAACTTCAGCTGCCTCGTATAAATAGCTACACCTACCGCTTATAGCAGCGAATAATGCGGCCGGCACTTGCCAACTCGCATTGATCGCATCGATAAGCCGCGGAAAATTCGACTCGATATGTGGGGAAGAAGGCGATGCAAAGTCAAGTGGTTTAATGTAAGTTGCCGACTGTATTAACACCAAATATCAGATGCTCGCAACGTTTCCTTATCGTTGCCTCGTAACAAATAACCTCACTTGATACCTCGCTCCCAAAACATGCAACCGCTGCGAAGTTTCAACACGTTGGTTTGAAATTTTGAACAACAACAAGGCGAGTTCTAACTTGACAGCGCGCATTCGGTGATAACTCGGATCGAATTACAAATATTGACCTAACATCACGGTGTACAACTCTGGGTTGAATATGAAAATGAACCAGACAGAAGAAGAGAATTAAGCGACTTAATTACGTCATGGCACTTCCGACCGTTTCAGTGCTATGCGATGCAAAGCATTCAACAGTGTGGTTACAATGGGGGTTGGACCAAGCACAGTGGGTGATCGAAGTGTGAAATGAATATAAGCTTCTACCCTCAACTGCCTATAGACAGTCAATGGTATGGAAGTATCTATCGCTTTTGAGTTCTGTGGTACACTATTGCTTATTGAAAATAAGTCTTCTGATTCTTTTAATTGAGATTTTATAGCAACCGGCATCAACTTCGTGAAAATTAGTCCATTGTAACAAGGGTCGGTGACTAAGCAAGTATATTTGCATTATTTCAATGTGACATCCACACACTGAAACACAATTTGACTGTGAGCATAAGGTTCCATATTGACTTATTGTTCAAATGAGTATACCACTTAATTTGCCCAGTGATATCTAATAAGTGGTTGAAAGCAAAACTAGCAATTTAGGCTAAACTACACAGAAACAGTTAAGCCACACAAAGCTGTGGTTGCCCTCAAAATACATTATGTGAGAAAAATATTTCAGTATATATTCCACCATTCCCACCTAATTTAGGATAGTAGCGTCTGTCCTACATGTATATATGCATCAGTGCCGCTTTAACCACAAAGCAACAATTTAAACCAGAAGCTCAACCAAACACTTAATATTTTCATGTTAAGTTTGATGAAGGTTAGAGAGCAAAGGAATAAAAATAGCAGCAAGCTGGGATGGAAGTCTGGTCGTTGCATCGTAACATCTGAGGGTTTTGGGGAATTTAATTTCCACTATTGGTTTCCTATTTATGCATTTGTTGCAGCACCAGCCACAAGTGAGGCATACTTCGGGAAGTTTGAATGGTTAGCTCAAGCTAGTCAGTTGTGTCCACTGGTAGGGTACTTAGTGGATATCACCTGAACACAGTGGATTAATGGGTTCTACTATCGTCTCAAAACATACAGTGCACTGTAATAGCTCTATAAAGGATTAGTATAGGTTAATCTGACATTTACCAGTAATAAAGCTGTTTGTGTTTTTCCATTCACAGGGATAAAACCTTAATATTCCATCCTATTCTAACACATGCTAATCCTGTGCAATTTTAACTAATGCTACAAAACCAATATTACAATATCAGTGCAGCAGCTTAACATTACAATACCAGTACTACTATGAATGCACTTACTAAAAACTTCCCAGAATTATTAATATGTTAGGAAGATCTATGCCAACCTTGGTTGGTCTGTTGTGGATACATAACCGTTTTTTTGACATCACATTCACATCATTGTGACATACACAATATAAAACATAGAATGATCCCGATGGAAACTATTGGATATGGTCTTGATTGTTAAGCAACCAGCACATGATACTTACCACATGCTTAGACTTGTTCGAATTGGTACCACCAGAACTACCAGCGGCATTTTGAGTCGTCTTCTTTATTAGAGACGTTGTTACCACATCGAGGTCATCACTTGATATTTGTTTTAATCTGCTCATTTGCCCTCTAGTGATACAACCAACGGAGAAGAGCGAGTTGTCTACCGACTTTTCTCGAGCCCGCCGCCCCAACATTCTGCCAATCTTACCTACCAAGTACCAACATTTTACGAGTTATCCAAATCTATACACAAATGTTTTCAGGCGCTGAAAACTGAACCATTCACAATATTATCTAAAACCATGTTAAATAAATATGGTTGTACAAAACACACCCTCACCAAACTACCCATCCTACGAGTAAACTATTTCTAAAACCCAAGATAATCAACTTATATGCATAATTAGTCACAACCAAGATCATTACCAATTAACAACTGACCTAATGAGCTTGAGTTTGAAGTTTTTAAAGAACATTTTGTCCGAGTATCTCCAGTTGCCCTGTTTCCACCTGGATCCCCTACAAGTGAATATACAGTGAGCTAGACACATGCAGCTGCCACATATTCTCATGGGATGTGTTAGTCACCACACATAGGGGAACAACAAACCTACTGCATGAAAGCGACACATAGTGACAAAATTTAATGCACAAGAACACTAGAAGATTTAGGTTAATTTGTGAACTAGTTTAAGATACACACAACTTACCGCCAGCATTCCTACTCGACATTCTTGTATAAAATCAAAGAGCCATCATGAATCCATGTGAATATAACCTACTTTACTTCCACACTTTAATATATATGATATCTATGAGAAGTTACTAAACATAGCACAGTTTTAAAATTATTTTTTTAAGATATAATTTCAAAGATAACATTACATATTTCAAAATCATATATTAAATAAGATGTCAAATCCAATCATATTAATTAAAAATAATAGAATCATCCTAATTCCTAATGTATTAGTTCATTGCACGTTGTAGGACCATAAGTTAAACTGAACCACCATTGAAGGTACAAGAATTGCATAGATAACGTTTAAAGTCACTAGAATTTAAAGAAATTATTAAATAAATCAATGTTGATGTATAAAATAAAAACAACTCTTTCAATTTAATTTTCAGTAGAGAAATGAACATCAGGTAGCTCTCGTAGTCGTTGAGCTGCTTGCTCAGCAGTTATATCACGCTGAGGTTGGGCCAACATCTCATATCCGACCATGAACTTCCGAACTGTGGCTGACCGAAGAAGTGGGGGGTAGTAGTGAGCATGCAGCTGCCAGTGGTTCATGTTTGTACCCAAATCTGCACCCGTTGGTGCTCCATGCCAACCCATGCTGTATGGGAACGAGACTTTAAACAAATTATCATATTTGGTAAGCAAAAGCTTCATGGCAGATGCAAGTGACTCTATCTCTTTACGTGATAGATCTGACAGTCGTAGAACATGATGCTTTGGCAGCAGCATAGTCTGGAACGGCCAGGTAGCCCAATATGGGACAACAGCAATCCAATGATCATTCTCCACTACTGTACGTTGGCCAGACTTTGATTCGCGAACAGCATAATCTACCAACATTGGTGAGCCATACTTAACAAAGTATTTTTTCTGGTTGTTATCCGACACTCTGGGTTCGTTTGGAAGAAATGAACTTGTCCAGATTTGGCAGTGGGGATGGGGGTTTGAACACCCCATCAAGGAGCCTTTATTTTCAAATATTTGGACCCAACGATGTTTAGCACCCAAATCCTTCATCAATAACATCCATTGATTAATAACGGCAATGATTTCATCCTCTGTCATAACCGGAAGAGTGACATTAGACTGCGGATGAAAGCACATGACTTTACATAACCCACTAGCTGGAGCAGATTGAAACAACGGATCGTCTGATACTGGAGGATCAACTCCTTCAGCTTGCAGAGCAGGAAAGTCGTTATCAAATACGTACGTTCCTGTGTACTTTTCATTAATTTCTCCACTAGACCTTGTATTCCCTGGGCAAAGTGGGTTGTTGGGGTCGTATGGCGGAATATCTTGACAGCGGTTCTCTTCAACCTTTCCTGCCCATGGTCGCTTCAACCGGTGGGGTGACACAAGGACCCATTCATCCCGTAGTGGGTTAAACCTCAGATGTTGATGTTCATTTGCATCAAACTCCATTAGCACCTTGGGACACTACAGAGTACTAATAAATCAAACCTGAACCTGTCCAGAGTAAATGTTTTGCTAATCAATCAATCACACAGCTACAAATAGTAACCATACGTTATGCTGAAGTAGGTCTTTTAGTATTGTATGACAGACAATATAACATCACACAACATTTTACTGGGTTAAAAGCACTGTTGTAAACTGTCATCCTAGAAAACAAGACTTAAAATAAATGTTTATGGCAACCCCATATTACCAAGTTGTGTAAAAGTCGAGTTTTTGCTAATGCTTTAACTTTTAAAAATAGCAAATTTTATAAAAATACCTTTGTTAATAGTTAAAGAATAGGTTACGAATTATAATACATATACGTTTTTATGGTTAAACATGCTTATTGCATAGGAGACTACGGTACTGAATCATAACCTTCCTACAGTAGGCTACTCTACAATGTTGTTTCAAGAATAAAAACCCAATCTCAGAAAATCATCAAATTGAAATTACCCAGTTTTCAGCCAATAACTTTGGTTTAATAAATGTTGCAATACTATACATGGCATTGGATAACAGAATGGCTGTCCTTGATTACCAAATAGATTACATATGAACAAATATTGTAAGTTTATCAGACACTCCTTAAGAAATGCAGCATCCGGATAGATATTGTGTGCTAATCGTATATAACATCGGTTTGAAATCTTATTCCTTGCATTTGTTTTATTAACCTCATTATGCCAAACAACCAACGTGTTAACACTATGTTCTGTAGTTATAAAACTTTGAGAGGACTAGTCCAATAACTCAAAGTGCACAATCAAGAATAATGGCACATTAGATTAAACACAACTTTTGCTTTTAGACTTTACCCTGACTCTGGCCACTTTTTGTAGTTGCTGTCCGTACTGGTACTGGACTTGTATACCCTTTCTGTTTGCCTAACGTAAATCCAATACATAAAACACTGTAGTTTAGTTGTAATATATATGAAAACCAGGCTATTAAAACTTACGCTGACGTAAAAAGGATAAAACCTGAATATTTAAGATATTAAGTACCGGAATTTTGTAAGAGGGAATATGTTTGTAAAGTTACAAACTTCCAAATGACAGATATCTGGAAAAGTGTATGCTTTTCTTGTTGTACCAGTTTCCAGTAAACCAGAAGAGCAAACCAAACTACACGTATATTACAATTTTCTTAAAATACGCACAAACAGTTCTAATGAGCAACACTAGAGCGCGCATTAAAATATTTGTACAAGCTCGTGATGAATGCAAAACCTGTGATAAGAAAAACATATTTTTCAAATTGAATTAATAAGCTAAATAGTTTAATTCTATGTTATAAAAACGAGACAGCTTAGTAAATAAAAATGGCAACATATGTAAGGAATATATAAATTCGAAAAAACAGGCCGTTCAACCTTCGATGAAAATGGTACATTTTGCACAATTATTTAGTGCTAAGGGAAGAGCCTACTGAGAGTGGACACTTTTGCAGTTAAAGTTGTCAGTTTATTTCTTGTCTGCCGTCGTGCTACTGGAGCTTTTGTAGACATTGTAGAGTGTTGTATATTATTCGGTCTTCCTGCTATGTAAGCTGAACCCTTTAATCCACTTTATGGCGATCTTCGATAAGTGCCATGTCCATGGACATTTTTTGAAAATGTAAATTGTTAAGGGTACGATTAGTCTTAATTACGTACACCATCGACTTTATGTGTTAACACAATATCGCATTAATTTTTCGATCAGGCTTAAATCATGTACACCACCAGCCACCAGGCCTATAATATAATAAGCTGTAAAGTGATTTTACTTTTAAGTTTATTTGTCGCTTCTTCGTAAAAGCTTCGAAGATAAAAGAGCGTTGAAAATAAAAAAGCAGAAAAATTCCCAGAAAAAAGTAGGCAAGAGAGTTCTGAGCGATTCTTAAAAACGATTTCGTGTGGAAATATAATTTTATTATCGGCTAATTTAGAGTTTCCATACGTCAACGCATTCTCCCGCGGAAGTAAGTGGTAACAATCGGTGGCTGCGAAACAGAGACGCCTTTAACACCAAAATGAGTTTGATAAGTAGCCTAAATGAAGTTTTATAGCTGTTGAATTTTATTAGTACGGTCGGTATCAAAACATTGCTGAAAGATTAATTGGTAATAATGTCTGCAGCGTGCAGTCATTTGACAGGTTTATTTGCGGAATCGAAAGCTCCCGCTGTTTAGAATGTTGTGTCCTTGTGCAAAGAAACTAAAGCTGACATCGACTAAACCAGTGGATTAGGCAGTTTCACTTAACTGAATGAACGTTGCAATTACATAAAACACGCCGCAATAGCTCTGGTACACCGAGGGTCAGCGCGAGATGATCTCCCGAATACCCGTGTGATACCACACCCTTAGAATTTAAAATTATACCCTCCTTTCTTCAATTTAAGCAGTATACTTAAAAATTGTATAAGACCACTGTTTTAACCGTCAGCTATTCTGTTTCAAACAGTTCTGATGCTCAAGACGAAGACCGGTTGTTGTAATGAAATATATTCCAATAAAAGTATCGTTGCCATGTACCAATACACAGGGCGTACCAACTAAATGCATAGCATGTCGGAGGCACTAAGGGATTGTGCGGATAAAATTCACGAACGACGAAATAAAATCTTTAAAAACCAATCAAAGGTGTCAGTGATAAAATCTAAGAAGAAGAAAAAAGAACATGATTGCGACGAAATTTGTTAATGACGTGTTAGTGACGAAATACAAATATTAGTGACGTAATCAAACGGTGATATCGGAAACTGCGTGTTCCTGTGCTATGGCTGCTAGTTCTTTGAGAAACTCAGTAAGCACGATGCATGCGTACACCGCGTTCTTCGTCTTCAGCTCCCGAAGTTTGCGTTCATCGCGTTCCTGCAACCTTTCCTTCACGTAGAACATCGAACCGGATTCTTTACTCCGATCTGTCGGGCTCTTTGCCGCAGATTTACGGTCTCGACGCTGCGCAGAAGTTTCCATATAAGGTTATAATCGGCAATATAACACGCAGGAGCAGTGGTCCCAACACAACTGATTCTCCCCGTATTATCGATAAAAGACGAAACAAAATGACCAGCTCAATACGACGTTCAAAACTTGAGACAGACGCCTTATCGAGGTGACCATTGAGTTATAAATAGTTCCGCCTACGACAATACATTAAACAAAGGTATTCTCCTAAACAATTACCTCTAATAATGTTTCGAGTTTAGGTAATAACGAAGATTTGTTCCGATCTGGTTTCTTTCGAGCGAACATATCTCCGAACGTTTTCGTTTTCACTGCAAATTAGGATATTTATATTATTTTTTTACAGTGGAAAGGATATACATGTCTTCTTTAAATCTTCTTTGCAGGTAACGTTTACAGTCGGTTATGTATTACAGATTGTTCAGGCGTTTAATATTTATTATAATTTTAATTGTTTAATTTGGGTAAAGTCTTTTAAGTTCTTCTAACACAACTGCGTCGTGTGATCCCAGCAAGCACCATTCGTTAACACTGAATTGTGTCGGTACCGCAGTGGTCTGTTATGCAGACTTAATGGGTTTCTGGTCCAATCCCTGCCTTAACCACTAAACCTTAAAGATATGTATGTACACCTATATCACCCCAATCCAAATTAGAAATACCAAATAACAGTAAACACATAGCTATCTAAACCACAGACACAGTATTCTGACGGTACCGTGACATAAGTAGCCTAAAAATATCCTATCGACGTAAAGACATATGCGTTACCTCTGGGCACGGGCATGGGTTTATCTCGAATCACATTCCGCGTCCTGGCATCCCCGGACAAGGGTAGTGTACCACGAGCCAGGAGAAACTTTTGGGCGCGACGCACAAGGACGGTGAAGTCAGGCACCTCTGCAGTGTAGACGTCGATCTTGTTGCGCGCACTGTTCAACACCTGTGGTTCATTGGTTGGTGCAAGATCAAGTATATCGAACTTGTGTCTAACACTATAGATCAGTGGTTCTCAAACTTTTTAGAGTTGGGACCCACTATTAATTACCACAATTTATGGCGACCCACTTAACTTTATATAGTTGTTGTTGGTTTCTAGGTTACGCTATCGTTGCAAAGGAACACACCTCTGGAATTATGTATCCCAGGCAAATATTTTACGCTCACGCGGACAAGGTGAAATAAACGAAAAATTTGCTTATACTTTTATGGAAAGAATACGATAGGATCCGCCGTCATTATCGGCCGTAATTTTCATTTTTGACGAGACGAGTGCACTAGTTGTATTAATAAAAACATTGATAAGGTAACTTTTCACGACGCACCAAGAGACCCACCGGTGGGTCGCGACCCATAGTTTGAGAAACGCTGCTATAGATAGTTTGACTTTATATTATGTTGTGTCATTTGGCTTGGTGAAAGCATAATAGACCATCAGCCGAAAGGTTGCACGATCAATATTATCTGCAAGCGAGTTGGTTGTGTTCCTAGACAGTTGTGTCCTTAGACAAAACACTTAGCGGACATTGCCTGAAGCAGCTTAATGGGTTGTATTGAAACTGACGTAACGTCTTAATCATATACAATACACTGCAAAAGCTTTTATAATCCAACATTAACTTGAGAGCAGAAATTAAAGATAGAAGAGAACCCAAATTTACCTGGTATAGAGAGCGAACGGATGGATGGAAAACCATTTGTGTGTTGAGTAAGAACGAACGCAGCAGCGGTTGTGGGTAGCTGGCCAGCCGACTGATAATACCAGTCAACAACAAGTTCTCATACAGTGAGTTACTGATCATCTGGTCGAGTTTGGCGAACAACGTTCCTATGAGCGGACCTGGAACCATTAAGGGACATAATGGCAAGCACAGATAGTATGTTAAAACAACATCACAGACTACAATACCAGTATATGGGAGTCCATGTAGCTTAAGTGGGGTGGCTGGGGTGATGGAGAGGACAGTTGGGGAGTACTCATCACATACTTCATAGAACGATGATGTCATAGATGCCGAGTCATCAAACTCGTCATCAGTGTCCATGAAACTATAACAAAGCAATAAGGAAATCACACAGTTATAATGTTACAGCCTGGTCATAAGCATGTTCAATGGATAGACCACAAGACTGTGCCGTGTATGACGTAATAATAACTCACCGATACGTGGCATTGGTGCCTAAACTTTCGAGTTCATCGGTATTACTAGACGTCTGGCTCATGTCTTCCTCATGTGTGGTCTGGAAAAGAAGGTTTGTAAACTGATTAGATCGAGGTTTGGACTAAGACGAGCATGTTTAATGGTTACAAACTATCACTTAGGGTAGGGGTGCTAATGGGTAAGATTCTTTCAAGACACAAAATATATATTTCTGGTATAAATTCTTTAACAAACCTCATCTATATCGTTGGAATGGGCACAAACTTCATTTCCATTCTGGTGAAAATCCCCATCTGATAAAACTTCATTTGCACCTTGGGGAAAGTCCCCATCGGATGAAAGCTCAATACCCGATTCAATATCTTCATCCAACTACGTAAAAAGAGGTAAAGCATTTGACAATCGGCATAAAAGCTAACAACAGCTAACATACCTTCAACAAACCCTTTCTTTCAACTTTCGTCTTTGGAACAATTTCCATCAAACTTCGAAAGAATTCGTCAACAGTTGAGTGACTTAAAGATTTAACTGTTTGAGGTTAAAACGATTTATGAGCGAATTCAACATAATTTTTTAATAAAATAATTATTGAAACACCAGGTGTTGTTAATACCTGTTGTTGTTGATGGCGGATCTGTTGATGTGGTTGATGGTGCATCTGTTGATGTGGTTGATGGTGCATTCGTTGATGTGGTTGATGGCGCTTTTGTTGATGTGGTTGATGGTAAATCTGTTGATGTTGTTGACGGCAAATCCGTTGACTTGGTTGATGGCAAATCCGTTGATTTGGTTGATGGCAAATCTGTTGATTTGGTTGATGGCACATCCGTTGATTTGGTTGATGGCACATCCGTTGATTTATTTGATGGCACATCCGTTGATTTGGTTGATGGCAAATCCGTTGATTTGGTTGATGGCAAATCTGTTGATTTGGTTGATGGCACATCCGTTGATTTGGTTGATGGCACATCCGTTGATTTGGTTAATGGCACATCCGTTGATTTGGTTGATGGCACATCCGTTGATTTGGTTGATGGCACATCCGTTGATTTGGTTGATGGCAAATCTGTTGATTTGGTTAATGGCAAATCCGTTGATGTGGTTGATGGCACATTTGTTGACGTGGTTGATTGCAAATCTGTTGTTGATTCTATCTCGATTTTTCCATGTTTATTAAAGTTTTCATCATAGTCACCCTGGCTAGCCAAGCCAACATTGGTGTCCCCATTAAATGCACGAACGGTCAAGTTGATGGCTTGATATGTTGCAGACAAAGCTTTCATTGCTGGGTCACTCTCTGGGTCAATTGACCCCTTCTTTAAGCTGCTGCATTTTACTGCCCCTGCAAGACCACCATATTACAACCCATCGCCCCTAAATTACCTTTACTTACCTGCTTGTGAAAAAGTAATGACATCAGCATGATTATTATCCCCGTCATACATGGCCGACCAACCATGGCAAGCAACCCTGCATATCGACACAAAAGGTAAACAATATGCGGATATTTGTAAGTGACCGTAAAAATCAAAGCATGAACTATTAGTTGCAATCGGTGCGTCCATAATCTATTGCAAACTCTACTACCTAAGAGTCTGCAAAATAAACTAATGTCCAAGATTGTACTGGACAGTCACAGTTATTACCTGCATTGTGCTATAGAGTGTCTTGCATCCTCCAAGTAGTCCATGTAACTTGTGTTCAGTTCAAGTTGAGACTTCAGATCTGGACCGAACTCCGCCATCGTACTGGGGCTTGTGATTATTTGCTCATTTGTTTCGGTGCTTGCTGTGTATAAGGGTTCATTATAGTGGGTCCATTTGTCAGTGTGTTCAAGTTATAAGAGATTGCGACAGAGACGTCGCTTGACAGATTCCGACCATCTTTGTCGCATTCGATGTCAATATGTAATCATAATTCAGGGAACAAAGCGGTCAACGGAAACGTTATATCTACTTATCCAGGGTGATTTGCCACCGTGAACTTACCCAGGGGTTCGTGTGTGGGTAAGATGGGGTTGGTTATATTGGGTTAATTTTATTTGTAAGCAAACTTGATGTTTATAAGGTGTGTTTGTAGCTGGTGGTTTGATGATGATCACAGACCAGAAACAATCATGTTAAACAGTTGCATTGTTGAATTGAATGATGGAAAGAATAATTGGTTGCAAAAAAAGAGTAAAAAAGATAGAAATTAAATTTTGCGGTTTAATTCTTCAATCACTTAAATAATTGGAAATAAAATCTTTAACACAAAAGTAGATGAAGTATGAATTAAACCTGCATGCAAATTAATTGTGAGCGATAAATCCTCATTCACACTGTATTGTGATGCGTGGTTGCCTGTGGCATGCTTGTGGTTGTCATGGTTACCATGGTACTGTGGTTCAACATTGAGCGGATTGGAACCATCCTTGGAGTGTGGTGTTCCATCCAACTCCTGCAATAAGTACCAGATGAGATTCGGTCGTATTGTTGGACCACCACACTACCTGGCTGACCGGCTTCAGTATTTCCGCCTCGCTGCCCACATGCCTTCCAGACTGCGTGCATGCGGTGGGAGTGAGAGCGAGGAAGCGGGACGCTGATGCATTGTAGAGATCCACATCCCGGATTGCTCGACGCTGGCTTGCAAGAATGTGTTGGCATGGTAGCAAGTGGCTGTGGACAGGAATGTTTAAGCTGGGGCTATCCGTGCCATCATCTAACATCAGTGTTTGTTCAATAAACACTGATCTATCATATACAACACACTGCAATAGCTCCGGTAACCCGACGATGGGCGCAAGGTGATATGACGATTGCCCGTGTGTTAACCCCCCCTTGCGTTTCTATGGATGAACATGAATATCCAACCCCCAAACCTGTGCGTAATGTTCAATAAAAAAATGTGTAATGTTCAATAAACACTGATCTACCACTCGGTAGGCAATATGTACTACAGTGTGTGTTTTTGTATCTCCCATGCTGGATATCCACCCTACAGAGAGTAACGACATGACCTCACACATACATATATTACCTGAAGACAAGCTGCAACATTAGGTCCTCGCAATTGAGGTCGACAAGCGTTCGAATCAATGAGAGGGACACCAGTGCCAACTACAATAGAAACAACATTATTACGACAATAAAATCCACAGTTCACCGAACATACTCTGTTGTTGCTGGCGATTCGCTGAATCAGCGTATTTACAATAAGAGAGCTTTCATGGCGATGAGTCAGCAGGAACTTGAGGAAACATCGCATGAGCGCGGGTGCGGTGACCGAGCGGAGGAACATGTTGAGGTACGCTGTCGTCACGACAACCTCATCCACCGAAGTCTGCATACATGGCTGTTATATGTTGCACACGACAAACACACATCGGTTTGTTTTGTTTGCGCAGGATCAACCTGAGGCGTGTTAACCCCGCATGTTTTCATATAGTTGTTTGCCCTGCATGCCTACATGTTGATGACTGTTGCTGTGCTTGTATTAAAGTCATATTAGAAAACAATGTGTTCTAGTTGGGGTACGGTTTGTTATACCAAAATCAATTATGAAACCCCAACCCTCTGTCCATGGATACTATGACAATACTCCACCCACATTCGATGTTATGACATTGTACAAGAGGAAAAAAAGAATTATTTCATTTACTACAAGATTAGAATTGTATCAGTAATCTTGAATTACTAAAGTTTCAATCAGGGAACAAATCATAAAATTTATTTTTTGAGACCAATGAATGATATTTTATTATTTGCCTCAAAACAACTTAAAATCATCTTCATATATAATTAAAATAATTAACAGTTGACCATTGCAAAGGCTCACTTACTTTGCTCTTAGATTCATCACTGATATTTTTCTAATAACAACAATACTTATTACAAACTGTGGCAATAGTAGTATTATGGAAAGTTATTGGGTACCTTGTGCAATGAAGGGCCAAACACGGAGACAAGGAATCCGTTGTACATGAATTCAATTAGCTGTTCACTCACAGTGTGGTGCGCCACCTGTCATACACAGCTTATTTATAATGACTGAATGTTACATATATTACAATTTTATCTTAATCGGATTCTGTATACTTCACCAAACCTAATTTTTAGATACTTATACTGTGTAATAGTATGAAGTTACACCTGTTATAGACAGTTTGACACAGGTTGGTAGGGAAATCCAGGTTTAAAAATGATACTGGGTGGAAATCCATGTATTAGGAAGAACTCCATAGCCAGACGAGGTATTTTAATGGCCGATTAGATTTCAAATGTTTACTAAAGTAAACACTGTGATTTATTTGCACCACCTACTCACACCTTACCTCTATAACAGAGTTGCAGAACTCAAAGGAATTCATAAACTTTGAAAGTTCAACTATATTCGACCAATCACTTCGATGCAAACAATGCCAGTCATCAGCTCGTACCTCCATATGTCTGGGCAGCGTGGAATACAACCCACTCAATCCGGTGGCAAGCACCTGCAATTATACATATAAAGCGAGTTTAATTCACTGCTGTATGAAAATAGCAACATAGTCCTGCTCCATAGTTTGTCTTTGATCGTATGTCAAACACACCCAAAGTAAAAAAGAAACATTTTACAGGTGAACATTATGTCATAAACTTGAAAGTAAGCAGGTCAACTCACAGGGCAAAAGTTGGAAGTTTCCACGATATATTCTGCCACACTTTCATTTTCAGAGGACAATGCCATGCAGAGTAGTAGTGCATCTCTTGCTTGTTGTCCCACTGTACCATCTCTGTGGAACATGTGATATGATTGTTGATATATTTATAATCATGCAGCAGTTTTCGTAGCTGTGAATTAGACTACTTGAAAATGATCAAAAATACAAAGGACCATGATACATGTAGACGTAGGAACAAAGATTTGAAAACCTCACCAGCAGATCCACACACAATATATCGCCTTTCGTTTCAATTGTGATTTGTTTTACCGTGAAAAAGCACACATAAGTGCAAAAAGATTGGTATGTACTGTAGGGATAATCGACTTTACAACTGACCAATTATCACTATTAATACACAAACATGCAGCCAAACATTTCTTGTTTTCATGGTTTCGATTCAAACAAAGAATCACATAATATTATTGGAATATAGAAAATTATTTTTATGTGTTGCTAACAATGAGAATAACCAACACTGCTATCAAGGAAGTGAAATATTCAGTGCATGTTAAACCTGTGCATTCTAATTTAATCTGAAGAAACCACTGGGCCATAAATCATTGACGGCGATTTGGTCCAATTCATTTACAGTCGAATTTTATTTATACCTAATAATATAAAGAACAGTTTCTACAGAAGCGTAAGTACTTGCACCATCAAAAGTACTTAAGTGTTAGAAAGATTTCTAAACTTAATGCAGTTGCACAGGAAGCTACGTAGCCTCTTGGTGATTTGATTGGCCGAAAACGAACATGCAGATTGGTTTAAACATTTAGGTGCTTCATTAAATGCTTTTCTGTGGCCAGTTTCCACCTTGTAAATGATTTATTCTACGTATCAATTACCTTTTAATTATTTTAAAGAAACAAATTTACATAGAATACGGCATTTTTATAAAAATCACTTTGTTGTGACACCCAGATTAGACAATAAGATGTCAAACAAATATTTAGTTGATTAACCAGATGAGAAAAAGATGTCAACACCTGTGGATGTAATCAATGAGAAGTGAGAAGAGCAGAAACTTGGTTGGGCCGTGGTTTTGTGAAGCACCAAAGAAAACCTCCAACAAAGTTGCATCACGATTGATCCACACGCACAGCAGGTTGAGTAGAAGAACTATGTGGTGATCTAATTCTTCCGTTCTGAATGCAAACATTCATGTCATTATGCACATTTTGTTGTTTAAGATACATAACGACTTAATAGAATATTGTTTGACAAACAGAAGTCTTTCTCGAAATTAATTTTTATTCTTAATAATAATCCGTGGTACTCGGTAAAGCCTCATTTTCCCCACCAAATTCCACCACAACTGCAAGTCATTAAATGCATACCGGTATCATTTCATTGCAATAAACAAATAGTAAGTTTCAAGTCACCAACTCACCGCGGCCCATCCGATGATGACAACAGCTTTAACATTGGTCCGACCAGCTGTTTATGATGTAACAATGAATACTGCGCTTGACTAATTAACACTTCATAGATTTTCAACTGAAACACAAACAGCCACAATCAGGATGGTATCATACATTACACAAGGTATAAATAGTTATGCATACTCATAGCTTTTACAGATTCAATTAGTGTGTGTGTACAGATCATTTAAATAAAAGATGCCAAAAATGAAAACCACCCAGTTTAGTTATGTAAAAAAACAAAATATAATACAAAGCACTTTAAGAGATGTGCTAAAGTAACTTGACCGAAAGCAAGGCTATATATATATAACAACAAACATGATATATACACTGTTATTCATTGTTTTGGCACTTACTATGGGAACATTGAGCAAATTTATTCTGGATGCCAGACGTGCAACAATAGCAATTGTTCAACTTATTATGTTAGCTTTTAATTAAGTGATATTTGTTTCTAACAACATTGGAAGGAAATTTTTATCACACAGAATCATGATATCGAGAACGAGAATTGCTATCTTTATTCGATTGTGAATTTATACTCCAGCTCAGGGCGATAATAGTTGGTGACAACATAACTAGCTATGCTGTGGGACTTGTACTAAAATATGTCTGCCAATAGGCCTGCATGCTTCAGCAAAATAGAGACAACATACCTTTTATTTACCAGTCATTTAAGCTCATTTTCAACAATAATTTAAATTCATTTACAACAGTCATATGTTAATTACTACCAAATCTTTCTCTATGTATAACAAATTATTAAGACTGCAAGGTGGACAAAACCACACCAGTGTAAAACCCACCAGATTTAGAAGAATTTCCTTTTTAAAAGAAGCTGAGTGCTCCCACCAGAAGTAAAGCTTTTCGAACACATTTTCGGTGATCGCAAATTCCAAGATAGGTCCCATAAGCTGGCCTGCAAATTATGTTCTACATTAATTCAATCCAAAATACATCAAGTTTTTTATGGTAGTTTGTTTAATGTCAACTAATCAATTGGGGAATTATGAACGAATATATCTGTAGTTTGTGCGGTGTATAATATTCAAAATAAGGTTTCTTAACTTACACACTGTAATTCCCATGGGCCATGACTACAGGTTTTTTTATTATTTCTATCAGGCAAGCTGCCAAATTTCATTAGAACTTTATTCTTACAACATTTACTGTTTCTGATTATAAATTGCTTAACAAGTTTTGTAACGACACATATAAATGGCCTTAAAAGTTAGCCACTGTCAGTAATAGGGTTACAAATATACAAATTGAAGCCTTGTCCAAATATCTACATGACATGAACCAAGCAGTCCACAACGCCGTGGGAATATATGTTATTAAATATTTATCAGCATAATAATTAAATTGTCTTGAATTCCTATATACATCAGTAAAATATCGCAAGTGCGGAATACTTTACAGGTCATAGCCAAAACATACTTTAGCATGAATTATTTTTTTGTAAAAATTGGTCATATTTTACAATTCAGACCAAGGCAACATCCACCTAATAACTGGTTAAACAACGGTGTAAAATTCATAAGATAGGTGCAAGATACAGATTTTTATATGGAGTAGAAAATTACACCCAACTCACCAGAACTCTGTTCTTCAGCGAGTAGAAATATCATTTGTTCCAGGAGGTTACGCACAGTATCCACATCATCTGATGTGATGTTGTAGATGGAACCTCCACCATCCTTGAAAGAAGCATTCGGCAAGGTGGCATCAATAACCCCATTTACCTGTACATAAGGTTGTGCAATGATCCCACATTTTCAGGTTAACCACATAAGCGATTACTCGTATTGGATAGTAAGCATAATTTTAGGAAGTGTTCACACAATATTCAATTGGTTTTATGGCAATTTAGAGTAAGTTAACAGTCAAGTTATATAATAGATGTGTAGTTTATTTTCTTTGGACCTACATGCAAATAGCAACAAGGTTAAAGTATATAGGTTATAACACCGACATGAACAAAAAAAGAGGCTAAGATGCACAGGATGGGGATATTCATGTTTATCCCTGTGAATGGGAAAATTTAGGGGCATTACAAGGAATCGTCAGCCCACCGTCGGGTTACCGAAGCAATTGCCGTGTGTTAATATGATTTAAACGTTTTTTTTAGTTTTGGTAGCTTTATTCCACTCGTTCATGCCCAAGGAAAAAACCGAATAGCTAGTAATCAGTTTCGAAAGTGTAAACCTTCAACTGAAAGGCGGCACACTAACCCATTGATATAAGCGGTCGGACTAGACCAGGCATGGGCAACCCCTGGCACGCGTGCCCAACTTGGCACGCGAGAGTACAACAATCCGCTTGCAAATTTTGCAACCTGCTGCCACAGACGAATCGGACGTGAGAGAAATTTGTACGTTTGTGCAGCCAACCAGATGTAGTTAATATCAGTTACCCTTAGCATCGTAATTTACTTTTGTTAGCAATTTGAGATACAAAATGTTATAAGGCTAAACATGATGTAGGATGTACCGGTAAGGTCATTCGGTATCGGTAAAGGTCATAAGTGCATGTTTCGGCAAGTAAAAAAAGACCGGTTACTTATTTCACATAAGCTTATCGTTACGTTTATCAAATTGCGTTAATGAGAGTAAAAGTTCATCGTTGAACACACTTTTTCACCTGCCTAAGGTTTGCTCTATCAGTAATGCCGTTATGGTACAGCGCTTGGCCGCTTGCTTATTTTGCAGTAAAGATGAAAATTAAAAGTCATTACTGTAAAACAGCTCAAACTGGAGTCCGCGGTCTTTTGGGGACCGCGAGACAATTTTCTGGGACTGCTAAGCACCCTCCAAAAAATTTAAACGACGCTTCTGAAAAAAAACTGTAAAATTAAGTTTTTACGCAACTTTTCTTCCAATTAACTTAACAAACAATTTGTCATGAAAGCTTACAGGCTATAGGCATTTATGACATCACAAGAAGCTATTTGATGTCACATTAGTGCATTTCAAAAGTACAGAACTCCTACTGTAGTAGGAAATAGTACAACTCCTATTATAGTAGGGGTAAACTTTCAAAAACAGAAATATGTTCTCACGAATTGTTAGTTGGCACGCGGGAGGATTTTTCCATTAATTTTAGCCGATTTTGGCACCCAGGCCGAGAAAGGTTGCCCACCCCTGGACTAGACGGTCGGACTAGACAGTGGTAATAACACATCATGTTAAATTAAATACTCATAGGTATAAAAATATACACGTTAAATGTATGCCACAACATAAAAAAAAATATTAAAGAAACACAATATAACTGTACCTGGTACCAATACGATTTAAAAACGTCAAGGCAAACTTGGGAAACATCTTGTGTCCCTTTCGGTAACTTTCCAGTAATATCAGTACCTTGCTGCTGTGTTGATTGGGATCGGCTTTCTCTGTTCGTTAATTTTTTTAACCAACTCATTATTTAATTAAAACATCGCAACTAAAAGAATCATAAAATAACTTTAAAGCAAGAGTCAAATTTGACAACCGACTTCAGATCACCGGATTCGTGACAAGTCTTATCGACAATACAAAGTGTTTACGTCATAATGAAATTGTCTGTTATTGCCGGGGAAGCCCATTTGAATTTTGTACAAAATATCAAAAGTTTGCCCATTTTATCACTAGCGAGTATACCAAAACAATAATTTATTGTTTTTAGATTAATAAGAAGATCTTTTGGAAGTGTACTCCATTGAACAGTAAATCGCCAAAGCGAAAATTCCCGACTGACCCATAAATATAAGAATGACCGCTTTTGCAATTTTTTGCGGCTATTATTCTTTAACATGCAATATTTTAAAGTGGTGAGCATTTCTTACTTCAAATTGGAAATAAAAACGTTCTTAATGTACAGAAAGTAGAAAAAAAAACAATCGTACTTTACATAACCTAATTTACCCCAGGAAATTCCTTAAAAATATATAATAAATATAAAACACCATTGCCACGTTTATATCAGCTTAACACTAAAATAGAATACACTTCGATACTAAATTCCAATGCGAACTAAAAAGATTCGAATATTTCACACCCATCTTAACCATTTTCGGGATTCCCCAAATCTAAACACCACCGAAACCGTCTACTTAATTGAACCATAATAGCAGAAACTATGTGAACACGCTAAGTTGAATATTCATAGTTGTTATCTAAGAAGCATTAGACACGCAGTGGAAAATGTATGGTATAATTCCCAGGAAGGATATTCCGACAGACCCGAGAATGTAAGCGCTAGCCTACACTGCCGTTACCCCGTATTATCGGCATATCACCGACATTTTTGTTACCGATATTCTTTCTTTTTCGATGTTTTAACAGTTAAAACTAGAATTTTTTTTTTAATGAGTGTAATAAAAGTATAAAATAAAACTGAAAAATACTATTCAAAATATTCCAGTTTAAACCAAAAAATTCCCCATAAAAAATACAATTAGTTTTAATACACTACTTCCACGTGTATAATGTAGAAGTAGATGATCAGTCATAGTCGGCATAAAGGAGGCGTTCAACCAATTATTTTCACTATTAATCCAATGCAACTGGCCTTACAAAACGGGCGGTAACTCTGACAGATTAGTCTGGTGGTTCAGTGCGTTGCCAATAGTCTGGTGGTTTAGTGCGGTACCATTAGTCTGGTGGTTTTGTGCGTTTCGGCCGAACGGTTGTAGTTTTGAAACTGGTCGCTAGCTGGTAGGTTGTGTCCATGGGCAAGCCACTTAATGGACATTGCGTGAATGCAGCGAATAAATTGGTTCTAGCAAATTGAAGGACGTATGAATCATATACAACACTCTGCAATAGCCCCGGTAACCCGGCTGTGGGCGCGAGATAATCGGACGATTGTCCGTGTGTTAACCCCCTTGGTTTTCCCATTCACGGGAATAAACGTCAATATCCTATCCTATCCCACTCGAAATCTTGCCACAGAAAGTCTTTTTTTATAATATAAAATTAAAACTTGGATCTGCAACCTAAACTTTCCAAAAATAATATATATCGGGAACTTTTACCCAATAAAACATCTAGATTCTAGAAGAAGACCAATCAACAGCTTTGTTTTAGAAAGCTCTGTTCCACTATATTAACTATTATTAAGCATAAGAGTTGATCCCATTGCATGGGTATTGAACCCGTACGAGATGGTAGTACGGTACTCTAGAAGGCGTTCAACTACTTATTCTCCTTATCTCTCCAATGCTGACTTTACAAAAACGGATGTCACTTAAAATCCTTACATAGAAAGTCTTGGAATTTTTCACAATTTAAAATTGATGCTTGGATCTGCAACCTAACTCAAAACCCCTTCAAAATTTTACTTAAATGCTTTGAGCCCATACCCCTCCGTATATCGGCAACTTTTCCTCGACAAAACAACTAGCAGATGCACAGTCAACGCCTTTTTTTCACAAAGCAATGCTCCACTATTACAAAACTTTACAGCTAAACGGGAACACCAGCGGCCGACCTAGCACATGCTGCTTTCAACCAAACAAAGGAATCACCATCATTGTTACTTAGGTAAACACTCGTTTAAAACAATGACTAAGGTAAGGTACCACTCGTCACATCCTAGCGCGCATAGAGGTACTAACCTGAACCCACTGAATTAATAGATTTTACTTATACTTTGTCTCAGCAGTATATACCACATTGTGATATCTATGGTAATCCGACGATGAACGCGAGGGAATATGACGATTTTCCGTGTTCTAATTCTACATTTAGTATTTGCTAGGTAACGCTGGTTCAATCTCACGTGGTTTTAATTTCGGGTAGTTCAACACCAGGTGTGATTTCGATCCCATTCCATTTTGCGCGGAAAAATGCTATAGCAACCCAAATTGCTTATTATTGCAAATCCGCAGTTGATGTACGGCTAGGTGAGACCGTGTTATCGTTATTTTGACAATGATTCCTAATACATTTCCTACAATGACTACCAATGGAGGGTTATTTGAAAATGTGATCCATGTAATATCACTCGATTACAAGTATGTACAGTGGCTTGCATATAAAGAGTGGTAGCTACAACAATCAATCTGCTTAACAAGCCAGTGTGAAAGCAAGAATACAAGTGTAATGTTGTTGAATTTTATTACATGATTCCCAGTAAGTTCCAATTGGTAGATGTTCGAAGTGAGGAAGTTCATTCATTTGCATCGATCTCTGCGTAAAGTTTCCGCAGCTGCTTGACAGTGGCTATAGGGAGTTTCCTGCCAGCATTAAGGCTTATGGAACCCATCAACACCATGCTTTGGTTAATCTTTGCCTCCTTCCCTGCTTTCCATCGGCTACGATACTCGCCCACGTACTTCACCACTCCCATCTCACTTCCTCGACATGTCGATACTTTCGCCAGCAGTGGGCGTTCGAGGTCAGCAGGAGTCGGTTTTAAAGCGACGAAGTCGTTCGGCTTTACCTACCAATCACTCACGTTAGATATTCATGAGGTTATGCTGCTTTATATACACATTGTTTTACACAACTGTTAAAGAAAATGGCCAGAGTAAAGATCAAATTGAAATCCATTCAGGTCACGTTGCTATACCAAATCGATCGGTCGGACATCGTGATATTAACAGAATTTTTTCAAAACCTGTATGTTTGAAGTTTGTTTCGTACTCTTCGCCTCATCACGTGACATCTCTTGTTTTACCACCACTTTGGGCGAGGATGGCTCACCAACCTTAGAAAGCTGAAATATCTTACTCGTTTAAATGTGTCTGCAACCACACTTGCGCCCACTAACCTTGCTTGGACTCCTGCTGGTATGACGTACATTCCGGTTAGCTGGATCCGACCTGCAAATATACTCGTCACTTCCGGTTATTAAAATACAAACTTTTCATACTGTTTGGTAGGTTGCGGATCATTTCCCAAGTCAGAATATCGAACCGGTTGTCTGCGATTTCGTTCCATTGTTCTGTAACAATGACTGTTAATATTCATGTAATAGTGACGTCACAACGACCTTTTCTTCTGTAATCAATTCCTTGAAATCCTTTTGTAACGTCATAATCCTCGTCGTCATCTTCGTCATCATTGTCGTCATCTTCGATCATCAGGTGGTGACGTCACGGAATATCGCTTTCGACCTCTAACAGATAAGATAACGATGGCTGCGTCGTATTTCAATTATAAGCAACCTCTCACTTTTCGTTTAGATTGTTTTCGCGGTGGGGCGACCTCTGTCGACGAAATCAAATCCTCTGCGATTTCCGCTTCGTCACTCGATTCAGCACTATGACACAGCGCAATTAGCGTGGCGATGTTTATTATAATAACACTTATTGTTACCTAATAATGATCTTGGCGATGGGTCTCCCGCGTTGTCGACTTTTCGCGGCGGGTTTAATGGAGGCTTCAGGACTTGTGTTTAAATACCTGCAACACAAGGTTGCTATGGGCGACGGGAGTTGCCGGCAAAGTATTCAAAGCAAATTTGAATGGAAAATAAAATACCGACAAATGTATGCAAAGGCCAAGTAACGCTTTTATGTCAAACGCAGTTGATCTCGGTGAAAACAAGAATTTGTGATTGTGGGCCCAGCGGGCAGAGTGCTATTATAGCAAGTATATAATATGAATAATGGTTCAATTGGGTTCGTTTCTGCAAATTGAGTTCATGTCGGTTGGCGGTTTATTGTGCATTACGAATATGTGGTGCTATGTTAATTAGCGATCGTAAATCCTGCTGCTCTATGTCCTCACTGGTTTGTTTGTTACAAGTATCGAACACAAATGTTTGTTATTTGATTTTAATCTTTGGTCTCCGATTGTCGTCTTTGTGTCAACATTTCAAGGTAATAACGTGTGGTGGACAGGTAACTACGTTGCGAGGTATTTCATACAAAATGGCGTCACATGAGGTAAAATACAAGAGTGGTTAAGCCACAACTACGGTCGTATTGCCACGAATATTTGGGTGAGAACTTAAAGGTTTGGCAACACGAGTAACGCCTGAGATCACCACGGCAGCCTCCATGTTAGTGAGAATGAGGTAATATATATACGAGTGAAGAACGCTTGGACGATCAAGCACTTTGCAATGTTTATCCCTGACGTTGCAATAAAAAATAACAATGATTAGTCACGAAAAGGTTAGTTAGGTTAGCGAGATATATATAGGAAGGATTTATACAAAAGCAATGAACTTGGCGGAAGTTGGCATGCTTAAATGATTGTCGAGAAAGATATATACAGCTTTGTACAACCGGAGTCTATGCCAGCTTCCCTTCCATCACCAAACCACTGTATATCCCGAACCCTGGTGCAAAGGCTTTCGGGGATACAACGTCATCGGCTACGTCACGAGGCGATGACGTTATGGTTTCGGAGGAGACGTCAGAACGTGATCGAACCGGTGAAGCATGATCAATACTGCTAGTAGTGACGTCAGGTTCACTGGAGCAGAACGATCGAGTCGATGACCTTGGCGAACCAGAGATTCCACTATCAACTGCGCTCGGTGCGAGGGGACTGAGAGAATCTTCAGTCTTCACGTCACTGGATGAAAACTTCCTTGTCGGCTGAGCTCCTTTGCGCTTGTTTCTCTTCTCCTCACCGTGGCCCCAATTATCAGCGAAGTTGAGGGCAGGAGACCTTGGACGCTCCGGCACGACTTCCTGCAGTTTATCGCTTTGCGCATGCGCATAGTAGCTCTGCAGGAATGGGAAGCAGTTGAGCTTATGGTTGCTGAGCGCCTTTGACAGGAGCTCCTTCTGCGCAAATATCGGGTTGCTTCCGATCATCTGCGCAGCTAGTTTGTGCGGCTCCATGTTGTTCATGTATTGCTGCTGAGAGGTTGGGTTGGGAAGACAAGGAACGGCAAGTTTGGCTTGATTCGCTCGCTGACGTGCTTTGTTCGACCACCTGTTGCTATTATTGTTCTGATGCTGACGCAACATATCTTCCTCTAGAAAGTCGTCCTGATTGAACATATCCTCCAGTGAATAGGTCGTTACATCATAATTATTAGTAGTCGGGCTTTCGTCGTCGGACTTTTCCTCGAGTAAGAGCGCCTCCATCACCACCGCCGGATCGCTTATAAGCTTCCCACTATTGAACAAATGTCGTGGAATTGAAGTCTTCACCCGGCCGCTGATCAGGTCGAATACTTCTGACAGGTCCTTGCGGTACCGGAAGCCCGAGTCCTGGGCGTATCTCGACACCAGCGTGTTTTGTCGCAGCAGCAGCTCGTGCGGGATCGCTGTTATATTCACTGTCCAGTAATTTCCTTTCGCTGTCGGGCGGTACGGGTTCTTTAATACCTAAACAATTATTGGTGATTAGATTGAAGCGCGAGATACAGGAAACACACGACACTTTACACAGAACTACGAACCTTAACGAAGCATTCGTTCTGGGAAAGGTTGTGTCGGACCGAGTCCCTCCAGCCCTGATATGAGCCGTTGAAGAAAGGAAACATTTCCGATATCCGTTTGAGGATTTGAGACAGACGTAATTTCTTCTCGGGAGATGACAGGATGGATAACGTTATCAGGGAAACGTATGAATACGGCGGTTTTGCGTACCGCTTGTACCGTTTGCCGCTTCCCGGGGTATTTCCTGGGGTCGGCGGTTGGTTAGCGTGGCCGTTGGTGGGTGTGGGTGGGGTTAGGGTATTAGATGATGGTAGATACACTTCCTTCTGATTGTGCACGAATGGGTTGAACGACATGCGAGAACGCTGGTAGCAATCCTGGAATAGAAGTTGTTGTTAGATAAAACTGCTGCGTAATAATGTTGCGGACTCTGTTACCTGTTTCTTGCGTTTCTTTGCAGGTTGCTGGTTGATGGTGGTTTGCTGTGCGGCAAGAAGCCATTTCTGAAGGTATGCCGAGGACAAGCCTGCAGGGGAGATGTTTTGCATCTGCTGTGCGGTTTGTATGGCTTGAAGGGTAGGGTTGGCGCTCGCTTGGAGGTATGGGCCAAGTGCGGCGAGTTGTTGAGCGCTGAAGCTGCCGAAGGAAGTGTTGGGCAGAGGTGGATTGCTGGTCGGGTGGAGAAAAGCATTGGGTTTGCTGTCAACGGGATCAGACATCCTGAGAGGCGTACTTTGAAGACTTGGCTTCCATGCTATTGGTTTGATGTCACCGTCGCTGGAGTCGATGGTACGACGTCGTTTATTGCTCGTGCTGAGATCCAGCGGTTGATTCGTAGGTGCAGGGTCAAGCGGGGCGATCGAATTGCTGTGTTGCTCAATCTCGGATTTGGAGAGGTCCAGCGCCGCGGAACTCACTGGGGGCTGTTGCACTGCAGGGTTGTGTGTGTATGTGGGTGGCGACATAGGAATCAGAGGCGGAGGGTCGCGTGAGGTGTAGGGTGAGCGTTGGTTTGTTATACCAGGCCATGACATAGTGACTGGTGGCTGTGTAGCCGATGCCACGATGAGCTGCTGCATAATACGTTTGGCCTCCTCCACATTGCTGTGCTGCTCAGTTGTACCTGTTGCTTTGTTCATATGTGCCTTGTTCTGCTGGTAACAAAGTACTTGGGCCCAATACGCCTCCAACCGTTGCTTCAAAGCGGCGTTATCTGTTTGATCGAGCGGCTCGCTGTTGGTTGGATTACTGGCTAAGTTCGCGATGCTCGATGCACACGAGAGCAAGGGGAAAGTCTCGGGATGCGACCACTTTGTGCCGGGGATACCTAACACGGGAGCGTCGTCACCGCATGACGTCATCACTGATGATGTAAGTGCCGATTTAATAAGGTCCGATTTTTATTTAAAAATTTGACATGGAAATGAGTAAAAATAAAAATAAATAAAAGTACAAAATGTTGCGGATTTACCTGAGTACGCCGGAGTCGGTATTAGCTCGGCTGCTCAGAGCGCGTTTCTTGATTTCCTTGATTCGACGCGATCGCTCGCTTGCTTCCGCACTGCTTGTGTTTTCACTGCGATACAGAGTACTTAGAAAGTGCAAGAATACCCGGAAATTACGTGTAGCTGATGATATGCGATAAACGTTCAACAAACATCACAATAATTGCTCGCATAATTCGGACTAACTTATCGCTCATCTAATTTGAAATACCTGGGCTCGGGGGTAGGTGAGACGTACTTCAACTGCGATAATTCAACAATAGTGTCAACCACGTCACTTTGTATGAGGTCCAGTGATGAGCTGGGTTTGTCTCCGTCACCACCACCTGGGTATGCGCCGTTTGGTTAAAACATTAGATAAGTACGTATATTATAATTCTAAGTACTACCTGAATAGACGCACCAAATGCAAAAAACATTTGTATAAATATATCTACTGTCCTAAATTTACACCAAGGTTTGTGGGTAGTGAATATTCGTAGGTTTGAAACTTTAACCTGTGCTCCTGAAAAAGGAGCAATGAACACAGTTAAGTTTTAAATACCCCAGCTATAAGGAAGTTTGAGACCGGACGGTTCTAAATGCGAAGAGTATAAGCGAGGTATGGTAAACATACTGTCTAACGCAAGTTGAAGTGTACAAACAATATAGTCGACAACTTCTAATCACCACACCGGCGCCGTTTAACTCTCTATTAGAGCGCCCTGTGTGCACACAGTGCATGGACG
>CH002433.1:27600-95379 GCA_000149265.1 Ciona savignyi | reverse complement strand
TGGTGAAGGGTAGGCCACGAATTCGAATATCCGATCTTTCGTCATAATGGAACGCATGACGTAATCGGCGTCATAATGCTTCTGAGCGGCTAGCTCATGATGTAAAGACAGCAAATCCTTCCAGCTTGCAATTGGCATCCGGACCTTCGTCTTCGGTTGTTGTCGCTGGGTGTGGTAGAGAGCATACAAAGTGTACACCGCTCCCACTCTCACCTGTGGATCACACTTTGTCGTGTGACCTCATAATGGCCTTACGTCACCATTTCAGAGGCACAAAAAAATAGCAAAAATAAAAACACTCATTTCCATGTCCATGTTTGGGTTTAGTTTAGTTTAGTTTGTTGCGTAATATTCGCGTTCGTGTAACACGCATTCCATAGATCGAAATTGACATTTATTAGCAAAACATCGCGGTTTTGACGTCATAATCACAATGACGTATTGCGTCGCATCCAATCAGCAAAAATCGCTGCAACATGAAGTACACTAATGGCAACTGAAGGGCCACTCATGAACATGCAATCAAATCTGAAGCCATGTCTGTAATATCTAATATAAGTCGTGCCAGATGCTCAATCTAATTCCTCGCTACACTAAAGCTGGATTGAAAGCAGCATTATACTTACTAGCCACTGACCTGACGTTGCTAATCCCTACGCTCAAGCCTATCTTACCGTGCCGCGCCGCATCACTGGCTGGCAGGGTGCGGTATCGAAACTGGGTAAGACGCGGGACGACGATAAAATACAAGATTTCCCTATGCATATTTTGATAATTTGTGCTTATTTAATCCCACAATTCAGAGTACACTTAAACAGTTGCGAGACATATTGTATTTGAGGTGTGGTAGCAGTTGATGGACGGGATAACGGTACGTTATATATTTTTATAATCTATTAAAATGACTCGCAAGTTTAGTCTGGTGGTTGTTGTTATCAACCGCTCAGTGCTCGCATACATAACACAGGTCAAAGCATCTTATATAGAATGCTCCACATCAGACTTGATGTCTTTATACTGTACGAAACACACTGTAATAGCTCGACAAAACCCCGTTATCACGCAGTTGTCTTCCAGGGTTAAGAACACCACACGAAACCTGCAAATTATGCGGCGGCAGAGTGAACTTGAGGACGATCTTGAACGCTTCATCCATGAATTCCCGCTTTTCCCGCAGACCCGCGCGCCCTGCATGCACCAAGGAAAAGTTGGCTGCGCGCCACAGCTTCGAGAACTCTTCATATCTGAGAACATTGACCATAAGATACCAAAACGAAAAATCGATAAACATGTTTATTGCGTAAAAACTGCAATTGTATAGGATATTAAACAACATTTGAAAAAAAACGCGACAGAGTTATTATGCAAGTCATCGTCAGATTACCGATTTGGTTGGGTTAACGGATAAAGTGTCGAACTCTAATCAAATAGTCGGTAGCAGGTCAATGGTGTTTGTGGGAAGTGCGATTAGATGACGTTGACCAAAAGCAGTGGTTTAACGAAACACAATTTGCAACAATTTCTCTATCGTACTACATTGTAATGACGTAATCGGGCGGTGACGCGAGGTCACTAGATTCCCTGTTTTATACCGTCTACGCCATATTTAATGCAACGCATCATTCCAATTCCGGTGATAAACGCCGAACGAACATAGCGCGTCGAACCGACAACCGACAGACGGTTAGACGGAAACAAACCGCTAGCTGGTTGGCTGTGTCGCGGCCGATTCGACGGAGTAGCATTAGGGGTGAATATATCGTTCATTGCCTGCCATTAAAAGAATCGTTCAGATCGACGTCGGTTTTGCGATCGACACTTTAATATGAACATCCCGTTGGCCCACTTTACCACACGCGTCTCTGATTGTTGTTATGGTTTCACAAAAATAGCAAAAAAACTACCTCAAGCTTTCTGTTTCAACGAATTTGTGCAGCAGATCTTCCACATCACTCTTCAACCCACTGGCTGGGAAGATAAACCTCCGAAGCATTCGACTCTTCTTGTGCCGAACCATCCTAAACCTAGCTCTGTAATGCATCGTGATTGTGCTCTATACTGCCATCGTGCGGTAGGAATAAAAATGAACATTCAACGTTACGTAACACAATAAGAAATGCATGTCCAGTGCCACGGTAAATTGCAATAAGCTTTATACAATGACATCACAATACTAAAGTTCATGTCATCATGCAAATAAAGTCTGTGACATTATAATGAAGGTGGAACAAATGATTCCCACAGTTCACACATTCCATCTTGCATCAGTATTGCCGGCATCATCTACACTGGTGTCCACCTGTGGATGCAGAATCTAGATTTATAGTGAAAGATAATCTAAAAAAAATATTTAAATTAATGAATCTTAATCCTGTACCCACGTAAACTTTTAATATACAACAACTTAACTCCTATTAAGCATACTCGCTATAAAATGTTCATATATGTAAAGATATTCGAGATAGATCCAAGAATAGGAAAAATAACATCCATGTTTAATTATTTTTAGCGCCAATATTATTGTTAGTCCATATCTATGAACTAAATGAAACAATATAATCCAATTTTAAAGAAACATTAAAATATATACAGTTTACTCTTGTACATCCCTTAATCACAAGTCTGTAACAATCCGATTTAAACTTAATGATAATATGGTCCAGACATGCATGAATCTGACAAGAATACATACTGTATAGGCCTACTGAACACAAATAACAAATTGGTTTGTTAACCCAATAACCCACCTGTTTCAGCTCACAGAAACAAACTACATACTTGGTGTATAAAATCTACTAAATGTGGTTAGGGAACCTGCATGCATAAACGCATAGCATACCAATTGTGTTTTTCAAAGTGGTGATTAAACACGTGGTTGACTAGATGACAAAAAGGTTGATACCACTGAATTAAAAAATAAAATAAAGAAAAGGAATGAGGCAATCAATAGTGGGTTCAACTATGTTTTACAGTGTAGACTAATACTGGTACTAGCACAGTTTACTACGGAAATAAAAACTATTTTGGGTAGCAACTTACAATAGGATTTTTGTTATCCTTGAAATAAAAGTCTAAACAAAATAATTCAGTTTGAAATATTCAATAAATCTAACAAACTAATACCTGATGAGACAAAGTAGTTACAAGAGTCACCTGATTGGTTGGGATTTGCTCCTCAGGAGAGTCATGGTATTGATCTCCAGCCTCGTCACTTTCGCTTTCATCCGATTCACCTTCTACTTCCGCCTCCGTGGATGTCTGGGGAGGTTTATTGATGGTTTCTACCGGTTTTATTTACATTGTGTGAACCCAGGGCAATTACATTGTTGGTGGCTGATTGGCGCATAATACAGTAATATCAAAAAGCAACTTTTACAAAATTTCTTAACCTTTTAAATATAGTTTTATTGAGCACACAATGAAAACTTAGCACTTACTGTTGTTTCCGCTTTCTTTCCAATGAAGTAGTAGTCCTTATCTTTCTCGACAGCACTTCGAATCTGTTCAATTAAAGTCACATCATCAAATTACAACAGGAATAGAATGTCACATCAGGAAATGTCATTATAAAGTCACCATATAATTACATATTATTTCCTCTTGTTACCAGGACTGCGTTTTCCTTTTATTTTGTAAAGACACAGAATTTTGATTGTCATTGTTGCCCTGCGGATTAAAGGGAACACAATTTTTTTTGTTTCATTTTTTTTCTGCGCCATGCTGAATGTATGGCTTGGCCTTTTACAAAAAATTCCTTACAACCCAAAAAATATAAAATAGGAGCTTTTCCTGCACTGAGAGATTTTTAGCATTTTTGGCATTATTGTACATATCTTCGGAATTTAAAGAAACTGAAACTCTAAGTTAAGAATGTATATAAAAGTTATGAGCATTCCACGTGCATCGTTAGACTTTTTCTAGGAAATCCCCAAAAATTAATTTCTAATGAAAGAAATCAGTCTCCTTAATACTTCATATTATTTCTTGACCAAACAGCTGTAGAAGTAAGGCATGTATGTAGGTATATGATACGTAGGTAAATGCATTTTAAACTTGAGAAATTACCTAACTCTTCGATATTAAACAATACTCCTTTTGCATGGTTATAAACATTTTGACAATACCAAGATAGGAAAACTTTCGGCAAGGCCCGAAAATATGAGCACATTAATCAAATTTTTCTTTTCTGTTATAAGATTTGTAAAACTTCAGGGCTGGCTAGAGTTTTCCCAGTGCGATTTTCTGAAAATTTGCCTCTACATATATAATTCATCTTAGCTTACATCTAGGAAAAACTTTAACTCATCAGTTTATTTTATTCCTGGTATTATTGGTCGTTAAAACAGACTGACCACTGCTCAAGTGAGGTTAAGTGTTGAGAGGTTTCCTGAAATATGTTACATGGTGGGTATGGGGTTTTTAAATATCTTTAACCGTTTTTTTCAGAAATCCCTATAAACTCAACCACATAGAAAGGAACCAAATATCTATTAAGGTCTAATTTTTTTTAGATGTAAGCCAATGTGTCAAGAGCATAAAGTAATACATTTAATCATATTCCAAAAAACAATAATTCCCCCCCGTATTTTGTATGCCAAATGGTAAAACGAAAAAAATTGTTTTAATCGAGTTAAACATTTTAAAGATGTTAGCATTTTTTTCTTTCTTTATAAGTGTTGTTTTTTATAGCAAAATTTCAAAACCATGGATTTTTAGTTTAAATTGGTAACTTGGAAACCTTTTAGTTTCTGCCAAACCATGTATAATTTGTATCCGATATGCCAAGAGCAAAAATGTAACCAGGGAACTTATTAGTTTGACTTACATTTTTTAAATAATAATTAGTTTTAACTCCTTACTTTCAACTGTGGTGGGGTTAGGAAAGCAATGGTCAGGTATTTTAGGAGGCATTACCAGACCAATAAGAGCGTAAAAACTATATAATACTGCAAAAAAAAAACAATTTCATTATTTTAAATATGGGTTTTAAATATTTCACAAATAGTAAACACTGATCAGTATCTCCATTTTTAAAACTGACATACCCACTTTGCGTATTTCTTCTCCAAATAACTTAGCTCAGCTTCATCAATGATCAATTCCTCTGTGTTAAACCACAATGGGTTAGAGGTCTTCGGACTAAATGAAGGAAATTTGGTTCCCATATTATAACCACAGGTACATACTAAACCTAAATCACATAAAATTGGGATTAGTGAAGACATAGCAATAATGTGTTACACCTAGATTGTATTTAAAAATGGGTGTTGGCAGTTAAAAAAATGAAACATGTTTTTAAAGAAGCACTGAGTAACAGCAACAATGATAGTTTTATATTGAACTAATATGTATTATTGCAGAATAGCAACTGGAAACTAAGTGTCATAATCATTGGCGGGGCAAGTTATTGTTTAATTCACTGGAAATCAGCGCTTTTTAAACGAAGAATTGGAAGATTTTATCCTTTTTTTCTCCGATTTGATCTTGGTATCTGATTTCCTTTTCTTTGTCTTTGGAGTGGATGGAAGAACCTTAAAGAAGTCATCCAATCTTCCTTGCGTGCTCTTGTGACGACTCTGTGTGATCTTTTTGATTCCACTACGGATTCTATCCTCGTTAAACCCCTTTTCCTCTACCATGAATTTGATGATGCCTTCTTCATCCGGATCTGTCCATTTCAACTCCACATCCTCTGCTGCAGACACATCTGGTTCCAAAAAGAGCTGGCGGGCTTCTTGGTAAACCCAGCCATCAGGAACCGTATATTTCTTCAAATCAATATTCTTTAATATTTCATCGATACTCTGGTGTTGTTTGATGAGGTCATATGCTCGTTTGGGCCCTATTCCCCGAATATGCTCACAATAATCACAACCTAGTAAGATGCAAAGATCAACAAACTGATCTCTTGTCATTTCCATCTCCTCCAACACTCGCTCAAACATGAACTCCTGTATCGGCATCTTCCGTGCCTCACTGAACGTAAGATGTCTGAGAAGTCGAGTTGATTGGAATGTGAGAGCATCCATGTCCTCTGTTGCCGTAGCATACACTTTGCCAGCTTTGACGAGAGAAGCACACTGAGCTTCTGCTTCAGTTGGCGCTTCCACCACAGGAATGCCCATCAGACGTAGCAAACGCTTGCAGTCGCTCATGTGAGCTGATGTAACTTTAACCAGGCGCCTTGAATATTTATCAACATCAGCAGTATCCCCACTCTCTTGCGCCTTGGCCAACTCCTTTTCTGCTTGTTCTCGCCTTTCTGCACGTTTTGCCAGCTCCCCAGACTTCATCTGTGGGGGTTTCCCATCAAACACAAACACAGGTTTGATGCCATTGCCAAGTAAACGGATCGTGCGGTAAAAGAGTCCAGCAATGTGGCTAGTTACCTCTCCTTCATCGTTGGTCAACTGGTTTCCATCTTGTCGAATTGCAATCAAAAATTGATAGACAGCCATTGAAGCATCAATTGCAACTTTGCGACCAAAATAATTCTTGATCTCATTTTCTTTCACAGCTGATGGAGCTTTATCACAAATCAGTTTTGATAATCCAAGAATTCCCATGGCAACACTTTTTAATTTATATGCGGTAAAAACTACAATCTAACCGATAAATCAAATATGATATTCATGTTTTTACCCGTGAAAGGGAAACGCGAAAGTGTGTTAACCTATGGGCAAAGGTCATATCACCTTGCGCCCACCAATCGGCTTACCGGAGCTCTTGCAACATGTTGTGTATGGTTTATACGTTCCTTTAAGTTGTTCCACTGGGTTCAGGCCATGTCCATTAAGTGCCTTGCCAAGAACTGACTAGCTAGCGACCTTTTTCGCACATGGTCCCTTTACCTGAAAGGCAACACACTAATCCACCAAGCTAAACGGTCGGAAATTTATTGTGATGTGTTAAAGGACATTATTCCAAAACTACATAATGACACGATATTATAGGTTTCACATTCACTTTCTACTGGAACGTTAGTACTATGTCATAAGGAATGCCTTAAGTGTTTTATGCGGATTAATGGGTTGGTATAAAACAGCAACAATGTTTTATTCTTTACAATACAAAATACATCTTTTCAACTAAATCGTTGGTGCGAGGTATCAGAGTTGTATAATCGTTCAACGTGAATTCGCGATCTATCATAGAACACATCCATCCATAAACTGCAGTAATAAATGTGCTTTGCATGTTAAATGAAATAGTTTTTTAATCATTTGTAGTCTACAACGGGGAACACTAAAAAGAAGGAAAACGGGAGACTACACACTAAAATAAATATTAGGGCATTAAAGTTAGTTTTAAATATGGGGTTAGTGTTAGTTCTGGGGTTGAGGTTAGTGTTTAGAGAAGGATCAAAATTAATTTCCATAGTTTTGGTGAGCAGTTTCCCTCCTTCCCTCTCTTTAGCGTTGCCCGTCTACAAGGAGCCCGACAGAGTACAGATAATGTATCAACGCATTCCCAAATGAATTTAGCGACTACAGACTGGGATAGTCCAAGACGACTAAAACACGAAACTTCGGTTGGAGCATCTAGACGTTTTCGCGAACTCGGGTGAAACTAAATGATATCAAAAATATAAAATTGTTGTGAATATATCGGAATGGGAAGTGCGCCATTGCGAAACATTCTAACGTAAAGAAAAATCTGTACCATACCATTAACCACTGCGTCTTATCTGTGTGGTTACGAAGTTCGCGCGAATCATCAGGAGTTGTAATGTTTTTAAATCCCAACTCTTGCATGTTTATCACGTCGTCATTTATTCAGTCTGTAAAATCCTTTTTTAATTAATTTTAAAACTCATTTCCCGTGCCAGTATTTTTCTTTAACATTGAATCGTACATTGTACAAAAACAAATTTGTCTGTGTGCATGAGATCTACCAAGTTAATATATAACAAACCAGAACTAAAATTATAGGGTTTTAAACAGGTGTCAACCACCCACTATTTTTTAAACCACACATTAACCTGTACGCTATATGTGCCTGCAAGCACATTCGGCCAACCCAAGTCCTAACAAATAGATAGTTTGTCCCCGTTCAGCCACAGGGTTGCAGATTCGAAACCTTCGCAGGACACTTAAATTTTGTTTGCTTAATATTAATTTTTTCGACAAGGTTTGGCGCCCGCTTCCGCTATATTTATTAAATTATATCCTATTTATTAAACGACGTGTTTTAACGAACTTGTTTGTTTTGCCGTATTTTAATGTTCCTGTGTCGTGATTTTCTTCGTTTGCCATTTTTAAATACTGGGGCAAAAAAGAAGTAAACTAAACTAATTTGTGCATGTCTCGAATAAGTTAACATTCTTAAAAATTATCATATTTGTTTTAAAAGTGTCGCCTTTAAACTTCCCCAATATAAATATCTTAAGTCTATGGTCCATGAATTGCAGTGAAAATAGATGACCATGCAAATGAGTGAAGCGGAACGAATTTTCGTTCTTTTTCAGCGGAATCCGAAACAAGATGGTTTACAAGAAGTTTATTGAGATTGGTACGGTTGTATACATCAACCTAGGCCCCCACGCAGGAAAATTAGCCGCTGTAGTTAACGTGGTTGACCAAAACAGGCTTCTTGTTAACGGCCCGTGCAGTAAGGTGCCTCGATGTGTCATTAACTTGAAACAAATTCAAATCACCAAGTTTAAGATTCAAATTCCTTTTGGATCTCGCGCCAGCATTGTTGCAAAGGCTTGGGAGAAAGCAACTATCAACGAGCAATGGAAGGAATCTACGTGGGCGAAAAAAATTCAATCAAAAGCGAGAAGAGCGGCATTAACCGACTATGATCGATTCAAGTTGATGAAGATCAAACAAAAGCGAAGCAAAATCATTGCTGCTGAAGTCAAGCGACTCAAAACCAGCGCCAAATCGCAATAATTGTTTTGGTAATAAATTTGGCAACCACAGTATTAAACTTGATTTAAAAAACTTAGATATAGATATTTAGAGGAATTATAAGATTAGGGCCATGCCAAAGGGAGGGAAACTGCTCACTATAACTATGGGAAAAAAATTAACCCTGCTTTAATATCAACCCCATGTTAAAAACCTACTCTCATCCCCCGATCTTCATTCTGGTGTGCAGTTTCCCTCATTCTCAATTTGATTTTATGGATAAGGTGTATATAAACTATTCTTGTTGTTGCTACTTACTATAAGTAGTATGATAAATACTATTATTTTATTAGTGAACAAAAAATTATAAAAAGAATGCGCTACAATTTAGTGAAGCTTCGTTTCATTAACACCGATAAAATTGACTACAACAGGATACACAAGTTCCAAATCAAGTATTAGGCAGTAATTTTAAAATAAAAACAATGATTTTATTAAATGATTTAATTTTTTTAAGATCACTCAATGATTTAATTAGTAAAAATTACATAAGGCAGTAATTTTAAAATCATTTAAATGTTAAGCACCAAACAACTAGACAAAATATTCTGGTGTCTACGGTTTCTCCACTTGTATTTCACTCCTGTGTGCTGGAGTATAGGAGCTGGGAAATACTACTTGCTATGTATAGGATAGGATACTAAATTTTATTTATTGGAGAAACATTAGTGTTTGTCAAACAATGTAAGATTAATTTTTATTATATTAAACCTGGTTAATGCCAGTGAGTTATATGATACACAGCAACGGTTTTACATACTAATTTGGTGTTTGTGATTGGGACGTAAATAATGCAAATTTCTAAGATTCAATTTATACCACGTTTTTACACAACAAATTGTCATCATCAGTTGTAGTTCTTTTTTCATTGTTATGGTCCATGGTGTTTGTAGTTGTTCATGGTCTGCATTACATATAGGTTATTATTTTCTGATTAAGTAGCCGAAGAAAATGATTGGTCTTTTTTATATGATCTCCAGAATCCCAAAGATTTAGACACAACTTTATTCCTGCCAAAGCTAAATATGATAAAAATAACCCAAGACTTAAGATGGTTGAATATTTTGATAGAGTCATTAATGGTGGATTAATGTATATTTCGGGTTGAATTATGTTTGATGCGAATGAAACTACCAGAGTTTAATTCTGCATTACCAATAAAATCAAGTAAAAGATTTGTATCATTTCTGGTATTTTCCCTCTCAAAAATAAATCTTTAGGGTGAATATACCTTGTTAACTTCCTTGAACAGGTGCGGATTTCATTCTGTATCATTCTAAATGTCATTCCAAACTACTTATTGTTCAATGTTGCATCACCTTGTATGTTTCATCTGAGTTTAAGGAGATGCATGGTTTTGATTGCACATGATGGTATGCTGTAGTTGTCTTCTATCTGGCTGATATCTTCGAATGCCAACTGGGATTTAAATTCGGGCTTCATTTTATTTATGAACCGCTTCTATGATAACCCAACTGTGAGTTCAATCCTAGTAGGCCGAGTTCTAGCAGAGCAACATAACATTGGGTAACATATGTACATGGTATAATTGGTATGAGCAATTTTAAAGAAATTAAAAATATATTGGTTATAAACTGCAAGTCGAGTTAGTCCGGAACATTAGGATAGTGGGTTAGTGGCTCGCCTTTAAGCCGAAGGGTTGAAGATTCAAAACTGGTCGCTAGGTAATCAGTTGTGTCTTTGTGAAAGGCACTATAAGGACATTGCCTGAACCCAGCGGATTAATGGGTTCTACCAAATTGAAAGAACGTGTCTATCATATACAACACACTGCAATATAGCTCCGGTAACCTAACGGTGGGCGCGAGGTGATCTGACGATTGCCCGTGTTTTAACCCCCTTGATTTTCCCATTCACTGGGATAAACATGAATATCCTATCCTATCCACCAGATAGGTTATGGTAGAGTTTATGTACGCTATGTAGAGAGTCTGTGGTGCCACCAACACACTCTATAATCTCTTTCCGACCTTTAACACGCACCATTTCCTGTCGAAATCGGTCGCCATCTCATACCATTAGTAATTGAGTCTTTTTTAAGTTTAAGAAGTTGATGATAACCGAGTGGTTTTAATCCAATAAATCTTTTAGGCTACAACTCATCTAATAATAATTATGCCTAAAACTGAACGTATTTCTGTTCAGATTTGTTAATTTTGTTAACTTTGTTTACTTGGCATTTTGATGCGACTGAAGTGAATTAACGTTATGCTCAAGCTCAAGGAATTTTCTTAACTCCGAATGGGACAACTATCATAAAAATATCTTTTGTCCTGGGGAAATTCCCCAAACAATTTTTTTGCTGTAAATTACGAACCGGCAGTTGGATAAAAAAAAGGTTCCGTTTAAGCGGTCGTGTGGCGAACTTAGCTCTGTAAGATGTCATATTCGATAAGATTTGATGTTCATGTTTAACCCCATGAATGGAAAAATGCAAGAAAGTTATGACAATCTTCAGATTACTTAAGGGGGAGTCATTACACGCGTAATCGTTAAATTACCTCATGTGTACGGTCGTGTGGCCAAATGGTTAACGCGACCGATACATATACCAACTCTTGTATAATAAAACGGTCCTAGTGACGAGCCCATCATGGGTTCGAAACTTGGCTCAGTAAAAAAAAAAAAAAAAAAATTACCTTATGTGTTTATACCAGAGCTCCTGCAGTGTGCTGTATAGTAAAACCCGTTTTAGTAAAACTTTATAATCTACTACTTTCCGGTCGCGCCTATTGCCCAAGAATACCACCCAATATCTAGTTTTGGACCGGTCCCTAGGGTTAAACCGAAGCTATTGCGGTGAGTTAAAAACTGCCACCTTTTTAATAATCTATTAATTTACCGAGTTTTGGCAACTTTTGCCAATTGGTTCGACCAAAGACACGACTAGCCACTGATTAGTTTCGTATCCACCACCTTTCGGTAAAAGGCCCGACAAGTCAGTCATGAGCTTATAGCATTTGGCTGTATATATTATGTGCTATTGTAAGATATGTGTACGAAAGGTCCATGTTATCTGACATTCCAGAAAGTTTTAACCGGACTGCTATAGTTTGTTTGTGCAAGAATAAAGTCATGGGTCCCATAGTTACCAAACCAAATCTGGCCTAACTTCTAGTAGGGACTGAAAGGTGCCGATGTTTGTTTAAAAAGTGACTGCATGCAAACCTTCAGAAGTAATAAGAGTTGTTCCTTCATATATGTGACGTTTTACAATTACATGAGTAAAATTAAATATGTTAATGCTAAATGGCTGCCTGAACAAGTAATCGGCTGTTCTTACATCTTAAAGAATATATTAATCCAATCTCCACCATTTATTTACAATTGTTGACATATGGCACACTAAATTTATAGGGATAACAATTATTCTACGGCACATGTACATCTACTAAAAATACAACACATATCTAAAGCTAGGAGATCTACAATCTTAATTTTTTAAATTTTGATTTTATGGTTCATGTTGAGCATATTCTACCAATACTGTTGGTGACTCTTGTATCCAGAAGGTTGATTCATTGAGTTGCCATCGCCGTATGATCTTCGATTATTATCCTGGCCATAAGATCCTTGAATTCTGTTGACTTCGTGAGAATACTCGATTGATGGACCAGCATTGAAATGCACATTGCGACTGTATTTGTATTGGTCTCGCTCAGAACCGCAGTAAGAACTACGTCTATCACCACTGTGTTTGTAGCCATCAACAAGGTTGGACTGAGCCAGCACCAATCCTGATCTTGATGGTAAGTAAATCTGGAATTCAACCAGAAGTAAATTATTTTGCCATAACACGCCTGATATATAATATATACAACCTACCATCATTGAATTGGAAGAATTTTCAAAGTGTTCTTTCTTTGACTGGAATTCAACATTGGCTTGGTTTCTCTTGTGACCACCAAAGCAATGATCATCGGTATCTAACATGATTTTGTAACTGTAAATAATTTGTATGATCGACCACAAACAGATACTTTATTACAGAATATTGTTTTTAATCATATATACCTTCCACATTGTCTAACTGGTATTTTGTAATCTGGATAACTTTTTGTTGGATGAAAATTGAAAACAAAGATAAGCCCAGCTCTTTCGAACACCATCACTTTATCTCCCTCGTGTGTTCGTGTTACCTCAGCCTGTGATTATGATAGGATAGGATATTCATGTTTAACCTCGTGAGTGGGAAAACCAGGGGGGGGGGGGTTAACACACGGGTAATCACCACGCGCCCAACGTCGGGTTACCGGAGTTATTGCTGCAGTGGGTTGTATATGACACGTATGACACGTTCCTTTAATTTGGTAGAACCCATTAATCCGCTGGGTTCAGGCAATGTCCGTAAAGTGCCTTGCCCATAGATACAACCTACTAGCTAGCAACTAGTTTCGCTCCTGAAACCTTTCGACTAAAAGGCGACATACTTAACAGCCAAACTAACCGGCCGGACAATACAGTTGGTAAAACTTGACGAAAGACGATCGACGTAACAACGACGAACCTGGTTTGATTTGAGCCAACCGAATCGTTCTTCTGTTTTGTTGACAGATCGATCGAATCGGTTCAGATATTTGTACCTCATCTGCTGGTTGTCAGCCAGATGGAACTGTCTTCGAGCGAATTGAAAATTGTCGTTGTTTGATGGAGATGGAAGCTCAACCCAGTCTGGATGTCCGAATTCATTACCTGTGTACGACAATCAGGTTATGCTGGCCAAACACAAATTTAATTCACTCACCAATGAAATTGAGGAATCCCTGTCCAGAAAATGCATGTGTGAATAGACGGCTCATCTTGTAAAGACTTAAACCACGATCCAATTGTGGAGTCATTTGTTGGGACTCGGACATTGAAGAATCCCCAATCAATTTACGGCTGAGAGTCATGCGACCAACTTCGTTCTGGCGCAAAATTAAACGTTATAATTTGGTTCTTCTACCCACTGATGTTAAAAAAAAACCTGTTCATGGTTTTCAGTGAATACGATCTTCTTCTCAGCATTTCGATTTTCTTCGAGCATTTGTCGGATGAAATGCATGTTCCACTCTTCATCACGCATCTCATTGAAGAGCTGTATAAATAAAAGATCTTTAAACAAAGAACGGGTGGATGGTATTACATTTTTATAATTTATTCTTACTTTTGCCCAAATGTTTGCTGCATCTTTACAAAGTCGATAATCAAATCCAAGTCCTCCGTCACGCACTGGTCTGCTGAGAGCTGGCATTCCTTGAACATCCTGAGATGTTAAACATCGGTTTAAAGTTTAAGTTATTACATTTTCGGGTATATCGTACCTCAGCAATTGTGATCAAATTTGGGTAGAAATTGTGAAGCATATCATTCATTAACATCAGGTAAGCCAATCCTTCAGTTCGCATATGCGTACCAAAGTATTGCTGGTACTCTCGGCTGCAGAATTGATGTTGGCCTAGGAAAATTTGTTCTTATAAATCCTGAGTGGATTACGTTTATGTTAAAAACCAACCGTATTTGGAAGGTTCATGAAATATCATTGTTGACAATCCATTGAATCGGAAACCATCAACATGAAATTCGTTGACGTAATAACGCAACTGTGACATGAGGAATCGAAGGGTTTCCCATCTGAAAAGTAATTCATTTACAGAACTACTTGAGTGGTTAAATTTTAGCAACCTTACTTTTTATAATCAAACACTCTTGTATCATGTTCGTTGTTGAATCCTTGTGAACCATCATCAAAATAGCAAGCATCAGTTCCATCAAACATGTTTAATCCATCTAGAACATTCTTTGAAGCTTCTCCATGCATCACATCCAACATTACGTATATCCCCATTCCATGAGCAGTGTCCACCAACTCTTTGAACTCTTCAGGAGTCCCGTATCGACTGTGACAATATTAGTGTTGAAGAAGTATATTGTGAAATGAATGGGTAGTGGTTACCTTGAAGCGGAAAAGTAGTTGGTGACTTGGTAACCCCAACTTGGGTAGTAAGAATGCTCAACAACGGCCATGAGGAGAAGTGAGTTGTACCCTTGATCCCGGATGCGAGGGAGGATATTGGAAGTGAAATATCGGTAGGTAGAAATTTCACATCGTTCGGATGCGATTCCGATGTGAGCTTCGTAGATGCGGAGCCGATCTGGTTTACGCGGGTTGGTGTGAGTTATCTGTAGAAAGTTTGTTTGTGAGATTCTAATTTTGCGTAATTCCATCAGGATCGTACCTGGAATCTTTGGGAAGATGGAGGATTCCAGAACTTCCACTTAAAACCCTGATTATGGTCACATTGAACTACATACTTTGCCCATGGAGATATTCGTTCAATTCGTTGGTTGTCCTTTGTTTCAATAACGATCTATGGAACCATCGATTAGCGTTTACTGCTCACTTTTAATTCCAACGTCAGTTAAAACTCACCTTAAGTTCACTGCAATGGCGAACAGAGCACGACCCATCTCGATTTGCTGGAATAAAGAGTTCCCACTTACCAAAACCAACTTCACGATATGGAATGAGATTCCAGTTGTCTGTATATATTTTTGTTAGTGGTCTGCATAGGTGAAACTAGGCAAATTCTTACTGAATTCTCCTTTAAGATAGACGGCCCTGGCATTGGGAATCCACTCCATGCATCTCACTCTTCCATCTTCCATCATCATCACTCCAAAGTCCTTGTATCCGTGAGTAAATCGATCAAGTCCTTCCTCCCTCTCAATCGCCATCTTTGTTTTTTCAAACATGCCGTATCTTGGCGGATATGAAATCCATAAGTTCTACATCTTCAAGTTATTTCAACCGTATTTTCTTACCTTGCCCGAATGTCAGCTTCGTGCATTCGAAGTTGAGGGTAGTCTCTAAAGAGGTTCTCAATTGAGGGAACTCCCCACTGCTGCATATCTTGGTTGTTGAAGCTTGTGCTTTCCAATGTTGAAGTTTTATTTGAAGCTAAAGATGCTTTGAATGAAGCTTGAATCGAATGATGATGTCCTTGCTTCGTTGCATCTCTTTTTATAGCAAGAATTTTAATCAATACAAGATTAATCATGTCAGCTTATGTAGTTGAGTTAAACTAAACTTTATTATAAACTTTATTATATACTTTATTACGGTATTGCGCTTCATTAATTCCATTGTCAATTAAAGGATTGTGATTATCCTTTAATGTGATTTTGTTTTATTGTCAACAAGTGTTAAATTAAACCAATCATAATTATAAAATATAACCTCAATCAACATATCGTATATTGACAACGAAACCGACACGTATACATGCATATAACGCATATGAACTTAATTGTTTATTGAAAATAAACAAATGCAAAACTAGTGTGCTCAAGTTGGTCTGTTGTTTATGATTTGTTAAACGTGAATTGTGATTTTATTAATTCATTGCCTGATTTTTTTGTGATGTCATAATATTTGTTGTGATGTCATAATATTTGTTGTGATGTCATAATATTTGTTGTGATCTGTAGCTGGTTTCTATATCTTCACGTTCGGGCTTATGCTTCGATGCCTCAAAAGCAATAGATACCGTTTTACTATTAATATTAACCTTTAATCGGACAAGATTTGTTTACAACTGGAAGCAGCGTATGTTAGGCTTTAAATAAGTGTAGTTTTGTTTTGTCACGAAGTTTTTAAATACATTAGCTGGACTTGGTTCGTTCATAAAATATTTTATTTGGAAACGAATATTTTTTTACTGATAGGTTTCAAAGCCTAATTTAAACTTGAAATATATGTGCTAAAAATCTTGTCCACTTTCTTTATGCATATTATGGGTTCCATTTGGAAAAAAACATACTATTTTTGTCCGTTTTTTTCATTTTTTTCAACGCTTGACGGGTATTGCATGCTGCCTCGAATCTACTAAAAGGGATATTAAGTCGCAATGAAAATTTGTCATTTGTTAGGCAACACGATATAGATATGCAAAAACAAAATTTTTATAAGATAAAACTAGCTGAATAAATTAAGATGGTAAAGTGTTCAAAATGTAACTGAATGGTCTACCCTTTTCTGAATCAGAATTTTGATAAATAATCCAACGGAATACCAAACATCCATAAATTTCACGTAGGCCTAGGCCTAATCCCAAAAATTTAAAATGGCTCTGTCGGTTCCCTATTCAATATGAGTAAAATACACCAATTACGGTTTTGATCCCTGCTTGCATAAATATATAGCTTCCACTTAAAATGTGTTTTACTCGTAATGATGGTTGACACGTGGTTGACACTGTCTAGTACTCTAGTATTTATGTTTAAATTTTAAATGTTGGAAGGGGTCCAGAAGTAATCTTTTTTACCGTGTTTCTAGGGTAAAAGAACGCATATTGTTTGTAAGGAAAAGTCTGAAAGTGGTAGACATGACAATCAACACGACACCAACTCAAAATTTGTTTTTCTTTGCGGGGGATTCCCGGTATTCGCGACTTACTGACTTTTTCAGCCTTTTATTTTTTTAGTGATCTTAGCGTCACCATTTTTAATTACTTTTGTTCACTATCCAAAGACGTCAAATAGTTCTAGTTTTAACTACTTAGCGAACCCTATGGAAATACTGTAAAAGTAGATTGATCATCAAACACATTATATGTGTCTTATTCATCTGAAATCACCGAGAAAGATCAAATCGATTCGAAACTTATCCGACCGATTATCTTGGTCAGTTAGTGCGACGCCTTTCAGCCTAATGGTTGCTGCTTCGAAACTGATCGCTAGCCAGTCAGTTGTGTCCTTGGGCAAGGCAATTAAATAAACATTGTACTCGGTAGATTTATGTACTCTACTAAATTAAAGAAACGTCTGAATCATACACAATACATTGCAATAGCTCCCGTAACCCGATGTATATCCTATCGCATACTATCCTAACATCATTAGCTTTCAGTTTATATTGATAACTCAGAGCTTTATGCTTGCTAAACAAACGATATGCAAAATGTTTATAATATAGGCTCAACAAGTGTGTTTGTGAAACCAAGGAAACAGATTATTTTTATTTGTAAGTTGCACGCTCAATAAAAGCTAAAATCCTTAAAAAAATTGATTTTTTACGACTTCGTGAAATTCACTTCATTTGCATGCCTCTCATAAAATGGTTAAGGAAAATTGTAATGCTTTAAGATATTTCCCAAGATAATTTTTAACTTTTTTTGCTTTTAAAACAACATTAATGAGCTGCTTAACATTCCATCAATTCTGAACTCAATTGGAACATCTGGTCATGAGCAGTTTATCACCCAACAGCATGTTTCTACACGACTATAGGACATAGGATGTGTGGCGAACTTAGCCCGGTAAGATGTCATATTCGATAAGATTTGATGTTCATGTTTAATCCCATGAATGGAAAAATGCAAGAAAGTTATGACAATCTTCAGATTACTTAAGCGGGAGTCATTACACGCGTAATCGTTAAATTACCTCATGTGTTTTTACCAGAGGTTATGCAGTGTGCTGTATAGTAAAACCCGTTTTAGTAAAACTTATTAATCTACTACTTTCAGGCCGCGCCTTGCCCAAGAATACCACCCAATAGCTAGTTTTGGACCGGTCCCTGGGGTTAAACCGAAGCTATTGCGGTGATTTAAAAACTGCCACCTAACTCCGAATGGAACAATTATCATTAAAAATATCTTTTTTCCTGGGGAAATCCCCAAACAATTTTTTTGCTTTAAATTACGAACTGGCAGTTGGATAAAAAAAGGTTCCGTTTAATCGGTCGTGTGGCGAACTTAGCCCGGTAAGATGTCACATTTGATAAGATTTGATGTTCATGTTTAACCCCATGAATGGAAAAATGCAAGAAAGTTATGACAATCTTCAGATTACTTAAGGGGGAGTCATTACACGCGTAATCGTTAAATTACCTCATGTGTTTTTACCAGAGCTCCTGCATAGTGTGCTGTTTAGTAAAACCCGTTTAATTTTGATTTCTATGGGTGTGCTGTTTAGTAAAACCCGTTAAATTTTGATTCTATGGTTCATGTTGAGCATATTCTACCAATACTGTTGGTGACTCTATCCAGAAGCTTGATTCATTGAGTTGCCATCACCGTATGATCTTCGATTATTATCCTGACCATAAGATCCTTGAATTCTGTTGACTTCGTGAGAATACTCGATTGATGGACGATCATTGAAATGCACATTGCGACTGTAGGTTGATTTGTATGGGTCTCGCTCAGAACCGCAGTAAGAACTACGTCTATCACCACTGTGTTTGTAACCATCAACAAGGTTGGACTGAGCCAGTACCATTCCTGATCTTGATGGTAAGTAAATCTGAAATTCAACCAGAAGTAAATCGTTTTGCCATAATACGCCGGATATATAATATATACAACCTACCATCATTGAGTTCGGAGAATTTTCATAGTGTTCATTCTTTGAGTGGAATTCAACATTGGCTTGGTTTCTGCCATGACCACCAAAGCAATTATCATCGGTATCTAACATGATCTTGTAACTGAAAACAATTTGTATGATCGACCACAAACAGAGACTTTATTACAGAATATTGTTTTTAATCATATATACCTTCCACATTGTCTAACTGGTATTTTGTAATCTGGATAACGTTTTGTTGGATGAAAATTGAAAACAAAGACAAGCCCAGCTCTTTCGAACACCATCACTTTATCTCCCTCGTGTGTTCGTGTTACCACAGCCTGTAATTAGGATAATATAGGATATTCATGTTTAACCCCGTGAGTTGAAAAACCAAGGAGGTTAACACACGGGTATTCACCACGCGCCCACCGTCGGGTAACCGGAGTTATTGGTGCAGTGGGTTGTATATGACACGTATGACACGTCCTTGTAAATTTGGTAGAACCTATTAATCCGCTGGGTTCAGGCAATGTCCGTAAAGTGCCTTGCCCATAGATACAACCTACTAGCTAGCAACCAGTTTCGCTCCCGAAACCTTTCGACTAAAAGGCGACACACTTAACCGCCAGACTAACCGGCCGGACAATACAGTTGGTAAAACTTGACAAAAGACGATCGACGTAACAACGACGAACCTGGTTTGATTTGAGCCAACCGAATCGTTCTTCTGTTTTGTTGACAGCTCGATCGAATCGGTTCAGATATTTGTACCTCATCTGCTGGTTGTCAGCCAGATGAAACTGTCTTCGAGCGAATTGAAAATTGTCGTTGTTTGATGGAGATGGAAGCTCAACCCAGTCTGGATGTCCGAATTCATTACCTGGATACGACAACCTGGTTATGGTGGCCAAGCACAAATTTAATTCACTCACCAATGAAATTGAGGAATCCCTGTCCAGAAAATGCATGTGTGAATAGACGGCTCATCTTGTAAAGACTTAAACCACGATCCAGTTGTGAAGTCATTTGTTGGGACTCTCATTAGACATTGAAGAATCCCCAATCAATTTACGGCTGAGAGTCATGCGACCAACTTCGTTCTGGCGTAAAATTAAACGTTATAATTTGGTTCTTCTACCCACTGATGTTAAAAAAACAAACCTGTTCATGGTTTTCAGTGAATACGATCTTCTTCTCAGCATTTCGATTTTCTTCCAGCATTTGTCGGATAAAATGCATGTCCCACCCTTCATCACACATCTCATTGAAGAGCTGTATAAATAAAAGATCTTTAAACAAAGAACGGGTGGATGGTATTACATTTTTATAATTTATTCTTACTTTTGCCCAAATGTTTGCTGCATCTTTACAAAGGCGGTAATCAAATCCAAGTCCTCCGTCACGCACTGGTCTGCTAAGAGCTGGCATTCCTTGAACATCCTGAGATGTTAAACATCGGTTTAAAGTTTAAGTTATTACATTTTCAGTTATATCGTACCTCAGCAATTGTGATCAAATTTGGGTAGAAATTGTGAAGCATATCATTCATTAACATCAGGTAAGCCAATCCTTCAGTTCGCATATGCGTACCAAAGTATTGCTGGTACTCTCGGCTGCAGAATTGATGTTGGCCTAGGAAAATTTGTTCTTATAAATCCTGAGTGGATTACGTTTATGTTAAAAACCAACCGTATTTGGAAGGTTCATGAAATATCATTGTTGACAATCCATTGAATCGGAAACCATCAACATGAAATTCGTTGACGTAATAACGCAACTGTGACATGAGGAATCGAAGGGTTTCCCATCTGCAAAGTAATTCATTTACAGAAATACTGAGGTGTTTAAAATGTAGCAACCTTACTTTTTATAATCAAACACTCTTGTATCATGTTCGTTGTTAAATTCTTGTGAACCATCATCAAAATAGCAAGCATCAGTTCCATCAAACATGTTTAATCCATCTAGAACATTCTTTGAAGCTTCTCCATGCATCACATCCAACATTACATATATCCTCATTCCATGAGCAGTGTCCACCAACTCTTTGAACTCTTCAGGAGTTTCATATCGACTGTAACAGTATTAGTCTTAAAGAAGTATACTGTGAAATGAATGGGTAGCGGTTACCTTGAAGCGGAAAAGTAGTTGGTGACTTGGTAACCCCAACTTGGGTAGTAAGAATGCTCGACTACGGCCATAAGAAGAAGCTGCATGTTGTACCCTTGTATCCCGGATGCGAGGGAGGATATTGGAAGTGAAATATCGGTAGGTGGAAATTTTACATCGTTCGGATGCGATTCCGATGTGAGCTTCGTAGATGCGGAGCCGATCTGGTTTGCGCGGTCTAGTGGGAGTTATCTGGAGAAAGTTTGTTTGTGAGATTCTAATTTTGCGTAATTCCATCAGGATCGTACCTGGAATCTTTGGGAAGATAAGGGGATTCCAGAACTTCCACTTAAAACCCTGATTATGGTCACATTGAACTACATACTTTGCCCATGGAGATATTCGTTCAATTCGTTGGTTGTCCTTTGTTTCAATAACGATCTATGAAACCATCGATTAGCGTTTACTGCTCACTTTTAATTCCAACGTCAGTTAAAACTCACCTTAAGTTCACTGCAATGGCGAACAGAGCACGACCCATCTCGATTTGCTGGAATAAAGAGTTCCCACTTACCAAATCCAACTTCACGATATGGAATGAGATTCCAGTTGTCTGTATATATTTTTGTTAGTGGTCTGAATAAGTGAAACTAGGCAAATTCTTACTGAATTCTCCTTTAATATAGACGGCCCTGGCATTGGGAATCCACTCCATGCATCGCACACTCCCATCTTCCATCATCATCACTCCAAAGTCCTTGTATCCGTGAGTAAATCGATCAAGTCCTTCGTCCCTCTCAATCGCCATCTTTGTTTTCTCAAACATGCCGTATCTTGGCGGATATGAAATCCATAAGTTCTACATCTTCAAGTTATTTTAACCGTATTTTCTTACCTTGCCCGAATGTCAGCTTCGTGCATTCGAAGTTAAGGGTAGTCTCTAAAGAGGTTCTCAATTGAGGGAACTCCCCACTGCGGCATATCTTGGTTGTTAAAGCTTGTGCTTTCCATGTTGAAGTTTTATTTGAAGCTAAAGATGCTTTGAATGAAGCTTGAATTGAATGATGATGTCCTTGCTTCGTTGCATCTCTTTTTATAGCAAGAATTTCAATCAATACAAGATTAATCATGTCAGATAATTTATTTGAGTTAAATTAAACTTTATTATAAACTTTATTATATACTTTATTACGGTATTGCGCTCATTAATTCCATTGTCAATTTGAGGATAATGATTATCCTTTAAGATTTAATTTTAATATGAACAAGTGTTAAATTAAACCTGTCATATTTATAAAATATAACCTCAATCAACATAGCATATATATTTGTAGTATCTCGTAGATATATTTTTCATGTATAATATATTTTATGTTTTAAACGTCGTTTTAAACGACTCTCGCGTGTTTTATTCTTTTACTTTGTATTTCATCTTTTTTAAATTGTTTACATAGTTTCTCACCTAATTTCTCACAGTCAGTCAAACATGCAGATGTAAAATTTCTCGCACGCAAACTTTTCAAACCTCGTAAAATGCCCTTTATATTCTGCAAAATTTGAATAGTAAAATATAACTTTAATCAGGATAGATAACTTGCACCAAACTAAGTTACTTGTTTCGAGAACGAGACTGTTATATTTGAAGACGCAGAATACAACTAAATTGGATCAAGAATTAGATTTTAACTTGATGAGATCTAGACTTTACAACTCGTGGATACTATAATAATTAGTAGGCGTTCTGTAGAAACTGCAGTTATAGGCCTTTCACTGCACAGCTCGCTAAATTACCGTTAGGCAGCGCCGACGGAAACCAGCTTAGCCAATAACGCCGGGTCGGGAAAACGAAAAAGGGAAGCGAGCCTATATATTCACAACAAAACTTGCACGTATACATTTTCATTAATCTATATTTTCTTCAATAATATTAATGAACTTATAATTGTTTATTGAAAATAAACACATGTAAAACCATGCACAAGTTGGTCCGTTGTTTATGATTTGTTAAACGTGAATTGTGATTTTATTGATGCATTGACTGAGTGACTAGCATGCTGCTGGTTTCTATATCTTCACGTTCGGGCTTATGCTTAGATGCGTCACCACAAAAGCAATACATACCGTTTTACTATTAATATAAACCTGTATGCGGGCAGTAATTAAATGTGGTAAAAACTCGTAGGCACATTTATGTGACCGTTATGCACGGGTCTATCCCATTATAGGTTGGGAGTTGCGACGTAAATGTTTTTGGTACAGTTGTAACGTTAATCTCCCGCGAAAGAAATATTTTACAAAAAGCATTGTCATCCGGTCTTTTGTTATAGTCCAGTTCAGACAAAGGAGTGGGGTATCTATAACGTGCGTACAAGAGGAAACACGATAAGAGTTTTGTTCTGCTCCAGTTTCCTAAATAAAGTATACCTTTAAGAACAGATCGGGCAAACTATATAAAGGCAAATTGTTTTAAAAGTACAAATTCTAGGACTCAAAGTTAAGTAATGTGCATATATTTATTTTTCTTTCAGTATCGGACACCAACTAATCAGTTTTTAATTCAAGTGGTCGAGTTTTATGATTGATATAAATTTAGATTTGTAAATAACGTGCCTACTTTTTCAGCTAATACTTCTATAAGATATTTAGATACATAGTAGGCTGACAAGATATGCAGAAACTTGTATATGTTCTTCTTGTTCTCCTTGTATTTTCTGCTGGAAAAGGTAAAAATATTATTTTTTCATTCTTTTTAGGACACTGTATCATATTCATGTTTTATCCCTATAAATGAATTACTACGCAAAGAGCTTTGTCACAGTCAGCAATGTTTAGCTTACTTCGAAATTACGTAAGAGAGCTTTTTAACAAGGTTACCGTCAGGTTACCACGGGCACACCATTGGGTTACCGTAACTATATTGCAGTGTATTGTAAACGGTGAAACGTTTATTCAGATTTAATAGATTCCATTAATCCAATTTGACCAGGCGGTGTCCGCCAAGTGCCTTGTGCAGTTATACAGACGGTAAATCTGGGGACCAGTTTTATTCCTGTAACCCTTTGACCTAAATGCTTTTTGGTTACTTAAAAGTTAGATCAACAACCTGACTATTGTAATGAGGATTACCTATATCAATTATGCTTATTACTGCTTTCCATCGCAACTAACCAAACGTTTTGCACAAGCTTTGATTATACGCTTGATTACCGTATTCAAATTAGCATATATCTTGATTACAGGTTCGGCTATCAGTTGCTATTCTTGCACCACGACCAATCTGTTTCCCACCGCTGGGTGCGTCACAGGTGCTTTAGCAGAATCCTCTGTTATTCCTTGTCTCGCAAACCAGACACATTGCTCGACTGTAACCAGCTACTTAACGTGTAAGTTTAAAGTGTTTTTATTTATTGTTATATTCTAACTCTGTTGTATTGTTTCTTCAGTCTTAGGGATCTCAGGTATATCGACTGTGAGAGGATGCAGTTCGGTTGCTCTGGGTACGGTTTGCCTTAACTTTGGACAGCTCGGGACAGGGTGCACATCTAGCTGTAATACAGGTCGTGTCCTTTATGCTAACTAGACAATAAAACATTTCTGGCTCTGGTCAAATAATTGAGTTAAATACATGGACAGTTAATGTACACGATTCAACAGGCTCCATTTACTGTGTACACCAACTATTTTGGCAAAAATGTTTCGTCGAATTAAATTAATCATGAAATTCAATAGCCCATTTCTTTTTTACATAAAATAAACACTAAACGCCATATTTTAGATAAGCAAAATGTATATAAATAAATATATATGTTGCCCGCAATAATTCAACAACAAGTTTCTAAAATGTATAGGTAGCATATGTAATATAGTTGAATTGCAATTTAGGCAAACCAAAGTATTGTATTAATTAGTTCACGACAGGGAATTATATACTGCATTTCATACCTAACAATTTGATTATGCTTCTGCATAAAAGCTAATAAGATTTAACTTAACGCTATGTTTCGTGAGGCTCAAGGTATTCTTGTAACCTGATGTTAACAAAACCTTCCAGATCGCTGTAACAGCGGGACAAACGCTCTTAGTCTTGGTGGAGGTACCGTTCGGATTGGGGGAGGCAAAAGTTTCATTGCCACTTCGATGTTGTTCGGTATGACATTATGGTTCCATTGAATGATTCCCAGAATTCAACCCTTATCTGGAAAACATTTATTTCTTTAGATTTGTATTTGCCACCGTATGTGACTTTAAGCAACACTATACTGATTTCCGTGCTTAATATTCCAAAGTATTAATGTAGTGTTTTTCAGTGAAATCTTGAATCGTATTATAACCAAACAATGCAAATTGTTTTCTGAATGAAAAAATATTGAAAAACTAAATAAAGTGAATAATCCTTACCAGTGCCGAATTATTGGCTGTTATAGAATAACCGGTGCCGAACATTCGCAAAACGACTGTAGTACTTATAGAAGATTTAACTTGATTGGACATTTTCTTTCTTATTATATAAAGCGTCTACTGTTTGGCTGCGTAACACCCTTACAAATTTTACCAAAATGTATATATGATAGGATATTCATGTTTATCCCCCTGAATAGGACAACCAAGGTGGTTATATAAAACACGGGCAATCGACAGATCACCTCGCGCCCGGAGCTATTGCAGTGTGTTGTATAATTGAGACATCCTTCAATTTACTAGAACCCATTAATCTTCTAGCAATGTCCGTAAAGTGAAGGACACAACCGACTAGCTTGCGACCAGTTTTGTTTCTGCAACCTTTCGGTTAAAAGACGCCGACGCACTAAACCACCAGACTAACCAGTCCGAAAAATAAACTTATCCGACCTCTTCATACGTACTCTTCTGCTTCATGGGTTGTTGGTTAAGAAAATTTTTGCGCAAAATCATAGATATCTGTGATTATCGTGACATTTATGTAAAATGCAAGTTAGGTTTGCACGGTCGTGTGGCCGAATGGTTAAGATGAAGCTCGCATCTGTGGTTCGTGGCCCGATTGAAAACGTGCTTCTCGGGAGTCGTCAACGTATGTAACTTTGGGGGGATCATCTTAATGTAATTTTTAACTGACCTTGTACTGTAACTTTAAGGTCGTCACTGTAATTTTATGCGGTCGTTGGTTTGTACATGCTACTGTTTTTCGTATTGGTTAGGATAGTCATGTTTATCCCCGTGAATTGGAAAACGCAAGGGGCGTTGCCACACGGGCAATTGTCAGATTACCTCACCCGGCCGTCGGGTTAAGTATGGTTGCATATACAAAATATATAAAATACACGCCTATATACCAAATGCGCTTAGGAAAGCAAGGGATCGGAACGTTTTCAATTACATGAACATACATAAACAGCGTATAGTAAATATTGGGTGTAAATGGTGCTGTTGGTTAACACGTAACAGTTGACACACTCTAGTAGTCTTGAAAGTTTCAACGACATTGGAAAATTCTTCTAAGCGTAACATATCGAGTAGTTTTGTCAAAATAGTTTTTTCGGGTTTATTGGGAATTTTCCTTTAGTGTGTTAATAAAGTTTGAATCTATGTTTGAATGTGTTAGCTATAACATTACAGAATAGTATGTCCGAATGTATAACACACCTTCGGGGATGAAAGGATGAAAGAGATGTGCATATTTGGAGAAAATCACACGTTAAAGGTCCACAAAAAAAGCTTTCCACAAAAAGCTTTGAGGGCAAAAAAGAATATTCAGAATTTAAAAACGTGTAAACGTAACGCGACTTATTACAATTCGTTTTTTAGGTTTTTTAATATTTTTGCATCAAAAATGAAAATAAAGCAAACTAGTTCAACCCGAAAAAAGTCTACCAGTTATATAATGCCATCTCATGGATGAAGGTGGTGGGTTAGGTGTCTAAATACTTAACATGACTGATCTATATTAGCCAAACCAAAGAACGCACTATATGTGAACACAATTGGAAACTTGTTAAAATGGATCCTACAACGTGTGGTAAAAAATGAATATTTAATGTCAGTCCACATGTATCCTCTCTACTACTGGTCTAATAGCCTACGTTTTCCATTTTATTTGCTTCTGCAATAGTTTAAGGCTGCGGCATTTCCCTTATTTCATGTAGGAGACGAAACAGCGTTGAGCTGTTAATTCCACCATTAGGAGATATGGCAGATATATATCCACATGAAGATCTAGATTTTCTTATAAAAAGATGTTTCTGGGTTAAGTATACAGTGTTTCTACAACAAAAATTAACGATTAGCTTGATGGGTTAATGCGTCGCCTTTCAGTCAACATTGCAGACTCGAAACCAGTCGCAAGCTTGTCGGGTAAATCCACGGGAAAGGTACATTATCTAAACCTAGTCCACAGCAGTATATGTAGATGACATTGAAGCAATAATTGATGAATAATTCCTTTACCATCGCTATTACGAGCAGAAACGTCTCATGAACTGTAAGTGGTTTTATATTAATGTTCAATTTACACTAAATAGCTTTGAACCCAGGAATATACTGCAATTAAATAAAATAGGCGTATCGTGAAATGTCCAACCAGAAGATAGATGGATCAAATCCAGTCGATACAGTAATCGGTTGTGTCTAAAAAATATTAATTAAAGACAATAGCTATGTGCAATGAAGGAAGAAAGGATGCTTCGTCTTCCTATGCGGTCCAAGAGGAAATAGGAAAGAGTGCAGGACGGGGTTTCAACTGCAGCAGAAACGAAACAGTTAACGAAGGCGTTTCCTATCAAATTCGAGCTGTTCAAGGTGATCCAAAAGTACACCATTGCCAGAGCAAACCTTTGAGATTTAAAGGTCGTTTAATCTGTCCGAAAAACTCATATAAACAAATCCATACCAAATGTAGAATATCACCAAGGACCGTTTTTGAATGTTTGGATATTTTATTAAGTCTAAGTATGTGTTTTTGAAAGCACCGGCTTTTTCGCTTATTTCCGTCTATTCTTTTTGCTATTTGTGATAACAAATGTTCAGTTTTTTTGTTTCCCCGATGAAAACACGCAGCAGGACCTTTGATGAAAAATTGGAAAACGGGAAAAAGACGACAAAACGACAGTGGTTAAATAACATGTCCTAGACGTGTGGAAACAAGCTGTTGGGTGATAAGCTGCCCATAACCATATGTCCCAATTGAGTTCAGAATTGGTGGAATGTTGGTCAGCTTATTAATGTTGTTTTAAATGCAAAAAAGTTAAAAATTATCTTGAGTTTTAAATGCAAAACAAGTTTTAAATTATATTGGGAAATCTTAAAGAATAAAAATGTTTTTTAACCATTTTATGACAGGCATGCAAGTGAGGTGAATTTTTATGGAGTCGTAAAAAATAAACCTATATAAGAATTTTATCTTTTATCGAGCGTGCAACTTAAATTTTTACCCCCAAACTAGAGCACAAAGCAAACTGGAGAGTATCAAAATGTAATAATTAAAAATAATCTGGTACCTTGGTTTCACAAACACACTTGTTGAGCCTATCTTATATACATTTTATATATCGTTTGTTTAGCGAGCATAAAGCTCTGAGTTATCAAAATAAACTGAAAGCTAATGATATTAGGATAGGATGCGATAGGATATACATCTGATTACGGGAGCTATTGCAATGTGTTGTGTATAATTCAGACGTTTCTTTAATTTAGTAGAGTACATTAATCTACCGAGTACAGGCAATGTTTATTTAATTGCCTTGCCCAAGGACACAACTGACTGGCTAGCGATCAGTTTCGAAGCAGCAACCATTAGGCTAAAAGGCGACGCACTAACTGACCAAGATAATCGGTCGGATAAGTTTCGAATCGATTTGATCTTTCTCGGTGATTTCAGATGAATAAGATGCAGCGGTTCGCCTTGTTTTCACTTCAATTCAAACATCCGCGATAAGATGGACGTCATCCACTTAAAACTGCATTATGGCGCCAGTTATTGGTCATTGATCGCGTGCAAAGGCTGACCTGAAAAACATTATGACGTCAATTAAGGGTCGGTGTTGTTTGATCGTGTGCGGAAGGTGATCGAGGTCATTATGGCGCCAGCTATTGCCGGTCAGTGTTGTTTGATCTCTGGAAATCATTATGACGTCAGTTATTGCTCGGAGTTACGAAGGATTTTGATGGGGTTCCCGTGAGAAAGACCAGCTAATGGGTCTATTTTGGGCGAACAATCACATGAGATGTTGTCCCAAGAGTGAGAAGCAGAGAATCTATAAGTGGTTTTGGAGAGAAAAGATTACATGAATAAGACCCGAAACGGGCATCATGCAGTTTTTCTCTGAGGGATTGGAGCACCAGATAAATACGCATGTTTGGACGTCACGAGGGAGAGATTAGGAAGAGACTTGGAGGAACGATCCTGATCGTCTAGAGTCCGAATTGAACTCAACCGCTAGAAGGACTAGCGTGTTTAAAGACTTAATCGCGACTGCATATTACGCGTCGTGATTCGATTCCGTCGACTGAAAGCTATCTGTTTTACCGTGACGTATTAAGTCACATTATCAATTCTGATAATCGCTGATTTTGACTGCTTGTGAGTTGTTGCATGTCATTAACGAATTAAAGGCACTATACTAACATCAAAGGAGTGGACTCTGGTTATTTGAGTAGAATTCAAGAATCCAGGGTTAGGTTTACGTGTCTGATTACCCTCATAAAATACCAGTACTCTAATTGAGTACTAGTTGTTCTAATCAAACATCTGTTTACTTTAGTTAGATATCGTTAAGCTGACGCAGTCTTGATAAGAGTGCTACCCCGCGGTCTTAGAACGCCGCATAAGACACATATAATGTGTTTGATGATCAATCTACTTTTAAAGTATTTCCATAGGGTTCGCTAAGTAGTTAAAACTAGAACTATTTGACGTCTTTGGATAGTGAACAAAAGTAATTAAAAATGGTGACGCTAAGATCACTAAAAAAATAAAAGGCTGAAAAAGTAAGTATATCGCGAATTCCGGAAATCCTCCAGAAAGAAAAACAAATTTTGAGTTAGGAGTCATGTTGATTGACATGTATACAAGTTTTAGATATTTTCTTACAAACAATATGCGTCCTTTTCCCTAGAAACACGGTAAAAAAGATTACTTCTGGACCCCTTCCAACATTTAAAATTTAAACATAAATACTAGAGTACTAGACAGTGTCAACCAGGTGTCAACCATCATTACGAGTAAAACACATTTTAAGTGGAAGCTATATATTTATGCAAGCAGGAATCAAAACCGTAATTGGTGTATTTTAGTCATATTGAATAGGGAACCGACAGAGCCATTTTAAATTTTTGGGATTATAGGCCTACGTGAAATTTATGGATGTTTGGTATTCCGTTGGATTATTTATCAAAATTCTGATTCAGAAAAGGGTAGACCATTCAGTTACATTTTGAACACTTTACCATCTTAATTTATTCAGCTATAGATTTATCTTACAAAAAATTTTTTTCTGCATATCTATATCGTGTTGCCTAACAAATGACAAAGTTTTATTGCGATTTAATATCCCTTTAAGTAGATTCGAGGCAGCATGCAATACCAGTCAAGCGTTGAAAAAAATGAAAAAAAAACGGACAAAAATAGTATGTTTTTTCCCAAATGGAACCCATAATATGCATAATGAAAGTGGACAAGATTTTTAGCACATATATTTCAAGTTTGAATTAGGCTTTGAAACCTATCGGTAAAAAAGATTCGTTTTCAAATAAAATATTTTATGAACAAACCAAGTCCAGCTTATGTATTTAAAAACTTCGTGACAAAACAAAACTACACTTATTTAAAGCCTAACATACGCTGCTTCCAGTTGTAAACAAATCTTGTCCGATTAAAGGTTAATATTAATAGTAAAACGGTATCTATTGCTTTTGTGGTGAGGCATCGAAGCATAAGCCCGAGCGTGAAGATATAGAAACCAGCTACAGATCACAACAAATATTATGACATCACAACAAATATTATGACATCACAACAAATATTATGACATCACAAAAAAAATCAGGCAATGAATTAATAAAATCACAATTCACGTTTAACAAATCATAAACAACGGACCAACTTGTGCACACTAGTTTTGCATTTGTTTTTCCCTTTGTTTATTTTTAATAAACAATTAAGTTCATAAGCGTTATACGCATGTATACGTGTCGGTTTCGTTGTCAATATACGATATGTTGATTGAGGTTATATTTTATAATTATGATTGGTTTAATTTAACACTTGTTGACAATAAAACTAAATCGCATTAACAGATAATCACAATCCTTTAATTGACAATGGAATTAATGAAGCGCAATACCGTTATAAAGTATATAATAAAGTTTAGTTTAACTCAACTAAATGATCTGACATGATTAATCTTGTATTGATTGAAATTCTTGCTATAAAAAGAGATGCAACGAAGCAAGGACATCATCATTCAATTCAAGCTTCATTCAAAGCAACTTCAAAGAATACTTCAGCATGGAAAGCACAAGCTTCAACAACCAAGATATGCAGCAGTGGGGAGTTCCCTCAATTGAGAACCTCTTCAGAGACTACCCTCAACTTCGAATGCACGAAGCTGACATTCGGACAAGGTAATTAAATACGGTTGAAATAACTTGAAGATGTAGAACTTATGGATTTCATATCCGCCAAGATACGGCATGTTTGAGAAAACAAAGATGGCGATTGAGAGGGAGGAAGGACTTGATCGATTTACTCACGGATACAAGGACTTTGGAGTAATGATGATGGAAGATGGGAGTGTGCGATGCATGGAGTGGATTCCCAATGCCAGGGCCGTCTATCTTAAAGGAGAATTCAGTAAGAATTTGCCTAGTTTCACTTATTCAGACCACTAACAAAAATATATACAGACAACTGGAATCTCATTCCATATCGTGAAGTTAGATTTGGTAAGTGGGAACTCTTTATTCAAGCAAATCGAGATGGGTCGTGCTCTGTTCGCCATTGCAGTGAACTTAAGGTGAGTTTTAACTGACGTTGGAATTAAAAGTGAGCAGTAAACGCTAATCGATGGTTCCATAGATCGTTATTGAAACAAAGGACAACCAACGAATTGAACGAATATCTCCATGGGCAAAGTATGTAGTTCAATGTGACCATAATCAGGGTTTTAAGTGGAAGTTCTGGAATCCTCCATCTTCCCAAAGATTCCAGGTACGATCCTGATGGAATTACGCAAAATTAGAATCTTACAAACGATCTTTATTCAGATAACTCACACTAGACCGCGCAAACCAGATCGGCTCCGCATCTACGAAGCTCACATCGGAATCGCATCCGAACGATGTGAAATTTCCACCTACCGATATTTCACTTCCAATATCCTCCCTCGCATCCGGGATCAAGGGTACAACTCACTTCTCCTTATGGCCGTAGTCGAGCATTCTTACTACCCAAGTTGGGGTTACCAAGTCACCAACTACTTTTCCGCTTCAAGGTAACCACTACAGATTCATTTCACAGTATACTTCTTTAACACTAATATTGTTACAGTCGATATGGAACTCCTGAAGAGTTCAAAGAGTTGGTGGACACTGCTCATGGAATGGGGATCTACGTAATGTTGGATGTGATGCATGGAGAAGCTTCAAAGAATGTTCTAGATGGATTAAACATGTTTGATGGAACTGATGCTTGCTATTTTGATGATGGTCCACAAGGATTTAACAAAGAACATGATACAAGAGTGTTTGATTATAAAAAGTAAGGTTGCTACATTTTAACTACCTCAGTATTTCTGTAAATGAATTTACTTTGCAGATGGGAAACCCTTCGATTACTCATGTCACAGTTGCGTTATTACGTCAACGAATTTCACGTTGATGGTTTTCGATTCAATGGATTATCAACAATGATATTTCATGATCCTTCCAAATACGGTTGTTTTTTACATGAACGTAATTCACTCAGGATTTATAAGAATAAATTTTCCTAGGCCAACATCAACTCTGCAGCCGAGAGTACCAGCAATACTTTGGTACGCATATCGCGAACTGAAGGATTGGCTTACCTGATGTTAATGAATGATATGCTTCACAATTTCTACCCAAATTTGATCACAATTGCTGAGGTACGACATACCTAAAAATGTAATAACTTAAACTTTAAACCGATGTTTAACATCTCAGGATGTTCAAGGAATGCCTGCTCTCAGCAGACCAGTGCGTGACGGAGGGCTTGGATTTGATTACCGACTTTGTAAAGATGCAGCAAACGTTTGGGAAAAAGTAAGAATAAATTATAAAAATGTAATACCATCCACCCGTTCTTTGTTTAAAGATCTTTCATTTGTACAGCTGTTCAATGAGATGCGTGATGAAGAGTGGAACATGCATTTCATCCGACAAATGCTCGAAGAAAATCGAAATGCTGAGAAGAAGATCGTATTCACTGAAAACCATGAACAGGTTTAATATTTTTAACATCAGTGGGAAAAATAATCAAATTATAACGTTTACTTTTGCGCCAGAACGAAGTTGGTCGCATGACTCTCAGCCGTAAATTGATTGGGGATTCTTCAATGTCCGAGTCCCAACAAATGACTCCACAATTGGATCGTGGTTTAAGTCTTTAACATATGAGCCGTCTATTCACACATGCATTTTCTGGACAGGGATTCCTCAATTTCATTGGTGAGTGAATTAAATTTGTGTTTGGCCACCATAACCAGGTTGTCGTACCCAGGTAATGAATTCGGACATCCAGACTGGGTTGAGCTTCCATCTCCATCAAACAACGACAATTTTCAATTCGCTCGAAGACAGTTCCATCTGGCTGACAACCAGCAGATGAGGTACAAATATCTGAACCGATTCGATCGAGCTGTCAACAAAACAGAAGAACGATTCGGTTGGCTCAAATCAAACCAAGTTCGTCATTTTTACTAAGATCGTATTTCATCGAAGTTTTACCAACTTTATCACAGGCTGTGGTAACACGAACACACGAGGGAGATAAAGTGATGGTGTTCGAAAGAGCTGGGCTTGTCTTTGTTTTTAATTTTCATCCAACGAAGAGTTATCCAAATTACAAAATACCAATTAGACAATGTGGAAGGTATGATAAAAACTAATATTCTATAAAAAAAAGTCTCCGTTTGTGGTCGATCATACAAATTGTTTCCAGTTACAAGATCATGTTAGATACCGATGATCATTGCTTTGGTGGTCATGGCAGAAACCAAGCCAATGTTGAATTCCACTCAAAGAATGAACACTATGAAAATTCTTCCAATTTAATGATGGTAGGTTGTATATATTATATATCAGGCGTATTATGGCAAAATGATTAACTTCTGGTTGAATTTCAGATTTACTTACCATCAAGATCAGGAATGGTACTGGCTCAGTCCAACCTTGTTGATGGTTACAAACACAGTGGTGATAGACGTAGTTCTTACTGCGGTTTTGAGCGAGACCAATACAAATCAACCTACAGTCGCAATGTGCATTTCAATGCTGGTCCATCAATCGGGTATTCTCACGAAGTCAACAGAATTCAAGGATCTTTCGGCCAGGATAATAACCGAAGATCATACCGTGATGGCAACTCAGTGAATGAAGCTTTTGGATACAAGAGTCGCCAACAGTATTGGTAGAACCAAAAAAACTCAATATGACCGTAGAATAACAATTTTCCAAATAAAGATTTTAGATATCTTAGCTTTAGATATATGTTGTATTCTTAGTAGTTGTTGCATGTACCACCTGTGTTGTATTTAGTAGATGTGTGTTATATATATTTACATTTTATAAGTTTATACTGTAAAACTGTCAGCTATGTGACGTTTTAATCTGTATGGCTTTTTCATTATTAATAACATAGCTTTTGCTTAAAGTGATGTAAGTGTTAACTGCTTGTAATTACTAGATGTCTTCATGTCGTATAAAAATTGTTGTCTTCATAATTTTATTGTGTCATGTCCACAATTGTAAATAAATGGTGGAGATTTGATCAATATATTTGTTAAGAATAAATTATTGAATTGAAATCAATCCGTGCGTTAATGCAGTCACAGATTTAATTTGACTCATGTAATAGTGAAACTTTACAGATATAAAGGGGACAGCTTTTTATTGTTTTTGAAGGATTTGCATGCAGTCACTTTTCAAATAAACATCAGCAGCTTTTAATCCCTGCTGGATGTTTAACCATTGCTTCTCTTCTCTACAATGCAAACTGAACTCACAAATCTCTGTCCCTTATTCCCCTTTTCTATTCCTCCTTTTGTGTCCTCTGACACTAACGGTTGCGTTGATGTATATTTTTAGTAACCCCCGTATAGCCTATATCGAGATCGTTAATCATTTTTATAGGGTTATTTAGTCATCAACACATTTTGTTGTTTATAACTTGCTATCGACACAGGGTTGCCGATATTTACATGACCCCCATAGGAAGTTAAATGTGCAAACAAAGACTAATTTAAAGATAGGAATTCTAATTAATCCGTGTTTTAACGCGTTTTTGCATATGACTTTACCTGTTGATAAACTTACCAGCAACATCGTTTTTTTTCTCCAAGTTTTAAACCAGTATGCCTAATAAGATCCTTACTAGGTGAGCGATTAAATTGAAGGCTGTAAACAAATCAGTCCCCCTACACGTCCTACCACAACACTGTTTTTAGGTATCCACATCCTTACTAAAACTCCCCATTATTACGGTAAGAAATAATATAAGGAAAATTCATTTTTCCCGCCATAGAGGGGAATTACCTGTTATCAATTTCAAAACAAATATTCTTCACACGATTACACTTTACTGAAATGAGTTGATCCTTTTCCTTAAACTGAAAAAAAAAGATTTGTCATGGATGGGCCGGATTGTTTAATTGATCGGCTAATAAATATGTGCGATATGGCACATGATGTTATAGCTGTAATAGAAGAAAATAAATACAGGACTCATAACTGGAGCAGTGAAATCGGGACTTCGTAAGTGATATGCATGGTTAACTAGAAGTACAATCACGATTTTATTGACTTTGTTTATTATCGGCATAGGGGTATCTTGATCAATGTTAAGTTTGGAAATTATTGTTTATCTATTTCTTCGTAGTATCCAATATTATCTTGGTGGTTATAGCTCATTTGTGGTATGTCGGAATATAAACAAAAGGTTTTGAAACCATCTTCCAGGTCTAGTTGGTTATTTGCATATTTTAACTGATTCCAGTAACAACACTAAAGGAAGGGAAAGAGGAAAGAAAGGAAACTGCATACGCTATGTTAACCAAATGACAGGGAATCACTAATCTGCAGTACAGTGGGTTAGGACAACACATGAACAGGACATGGCATTTTTGTCAATAACCTGTTAGGGAGGGGGTATTCTTCATTAACTTTAACAGGAACTGTTATAACATTAGCTGGATGGGATATAGCAATCTTTCACAGTGTATTTGCTATTTTTTAGTGTCTTTTGTCTTATGGTTTTATCATCTAACAGTATGAGTTGTTTAATTGCTAAATTGACTACTTGTGATACTTATTATAATTGGTAATATGTTTATATTTTTTCCTCTGAAGCTTGCCTTAATTACCTGCATATATAAAATTTGCACATTGCCCTAATTGCAAATATGCTACTAATTTCATACAAACTATTACCAAAAAGCAAATGTCAATATTTAATTTTTATGGACGAAACAAATAAATTACTTTATATAACTTAGCTTTAGTTTTTTGGTTATCCAAATTCAAGGTATTGTTTACATAAGTGTGGTCAGCGTCAGATACTATGATTTCCTGTTAAATAAAACTTCATTACACAGGGCCGAAAAACTTATTTCCAATGTTGTTCAAAACCTTGAAGATCTCCAACAGTCACTCAAAAAACACTGGAACGAAAATAAGGATGAAAATCGCACAAAACCAACCAAAGAAGGTGAAGATTGCAACGCAAATAAAATCCCACTAACACCACAATCTAGTGGTGATAAAAAGCAATCTTTCAAGTTCAAATCGGTGAAAAAATCTCTGCACAGTTCTGCAGCTATGTCAGTAAACCCAGTACCACAAAACACAGCAGAATTTGATGGGAATATTGATGAGCTGATTGAAGCTGAAGAAAATATAATTCAGGTGAAATTTTCTATTTATTTAAAGATTTGAAAAGTATTGTTTCGGCAGCACCGCGTGCCTAATCTTATCGAACTTTCGGCAGAATTCAGCCCTTCGCGCCAGTCTGTTTTTTTTCATGTATTTCAATAACTTAGAATTATACAAAGTAGTGACCTTGCTGCGGGACGACATGGCTAGGTGGCGTAACTAAAAAATAACGAGGAAAAGCATTAGAAAATAATTCAAAATCAAAAAATATTCACCTGATATTTGTGCCTTTAAAACCTCAGTAAACTACAGAATTCCAAAATTATTTATAGAAAACAAGGTTCTGTAAACAGAACTAATATGAAAAATGATTGCAAATCGTGGACTGGCCATGTATCGCATGCATCACATACTCGACCATGCAGTTCAATTGGTGATGCATGTGATAACGTATAAATTAAACTGGGGACAGAACAAGTATAATGTGATTTTTACTCAGTAAAAAAGCCAAAATGTATGAAATCAAGTAGTAAACTGTTGATGACAAGATCTATTCTATGGCATTGTACACTTACATCTTATATATCAACATACATTCGATATCTTTCATACCCTTGTGGTTATATCTACCACGTTATGTAAACTCTGTTTGATTATGTATCAAAGGCTATTCATGTCAGTTTTTGCAATTTCTTGGCACTGTAGCTTAAAGAGCTTGTTCTATTTTAACCTACCGCTACCCCAGTTATATACAATATAATCTGAGCATGTAATTTAAGGATGCGTCATTGTGCCACATTTTCCCATGTTCGGATATAAACAATATGATAATATGATCCTATATCTAAATGCTAAAGTTACATTTTTTTACTTTAGGAGCAAGAAAACCTGGCAACTAACTTTGACCAATTTCCCACTAATGTGAACAACATAAACGATCCAGTTTCGTCTCCCTCATTGCTCAGTGGAGGGAATAAATTCCAGAAATTTAATGCCAAGCTTGCAGTATGTAAAGAAGACAACGCGCACGTAATTGATGACTATGATGATGATTTCACACATGGATGATATTGATGTAAGATTGTTTTCATGTGTGCATGTTAGGGCTGTGCAAATTCATAAAAAATCATAACGGATAACCGATTCAACAATAAATCGGTTAACCGGTTAACCGATTTAAATGGCCTTTCCCTACTTGATATAACGATGCAAGCCGACCTGCCGGTATTTTAAGAACAATCTGCTTATAGCGTGCAGCGTGTGTTGTTATCGCGCTGCCACAAGGTCGGCGTTTTCACAAGATAAGGCCACCCTTCCGTAATCTTAGGCTTATCTTATTTTCTTATCCTACGACACACTAGTTCGTTCATCCCGAATTGAAACAAATACAAGAGTAAACAAGTCGCAGATCGTGACGGCGTTGCTTTTTGTCTTGCCGCGCAGATTACTGGCGCGAATTCAAAATCACGTGTATTCAACGCAGTTTTCATTATTTCTACCAGTTGGTTAGAACTATTTTACTCGAATAAAAATAAAGAAACTAACTTAATTTGCTAAAAGTAAAACAAGGAATTGCTCAGAATGTATATTTAAAACGACGTACATTTCCCGTTTGAATAGTTACGGACAGCACCGTTATTACGTAATTTTGATTCGACTTACGTAATGTTGTTCCGACGTCTGCAATTCCGTAAGTGAGTGTAATTTCGTAATGGTCGGTTATTCATTTACTGATTTTATTGACGGTTAACTGACGTACAATCGATTAACCGGTTAACCAATGCACAGCCCTAGTTCATGTGTGCTCCTATTTATATATAGAAGTGTTAAAACAGTGGCAGATCATTCTTGCAAATTTTAAATTTTCGTTTTTATTTTCAATATTAAAAACATTATTCTTAAAGTATCAAAAAATATTATGTTCTGTTGCGTACACATTCAAATAGTTTATATACATATTTAAATACCTCATTACAGTCTTGTCTAACTTTGCCCCATCATATATTGGAATATTTTAATTTAATATTGATGTTCCCATTTTATAGTTGTACATATTCTTTAAAAACCTCAAGTAAATTATCAATGAATTATCAGCTAAGAAATAATACGCAACCAAAATAAAGGCATAGGCATCATACTCATACTTTTACCAATTATACATTATTACGCGATTTTCTCTGCCATGACTACCTTATTTTTTATTTGAAATGCTTTTTACACACATGATTTATGATATGCTGGTACTTTAGTGACTTATTCTAGAAAAAGATACCAAATACCTGTAATAACAAATTTAGGAAATAGAAGAGATTTTCAGTAGCAGTTTGAGCAGCAGCAATAAAGACAACCATCCACCTGCATACCAAGCTACTAATAAGACGAGCAATGTAAGTACGGTATGGTACGAATGTGCAAAAATGTTGATTGACTAGCCTAATATTGAGATAAAAATAATCCAGTTGTCCAGTAGCTATCCTACTAAACTTTGCACTTAAAATTTTTGTTATGTGTATACAATATAGGTTTATCAATGAAACAACATGTTACAATAAATGTTAAGATAGAATATACTTTTCTAGTATCATGTAAAATGTAAATAACTATTTTCTTATTTTAGACATCTGATTGTTACATAATACCCGAGGACACTTCCACTTGTTTAATTGCTGACAATGAATTTGAAGAGCTCGATGATTCAGTAGATTTAGACAAAAGCGTCACCCTGGATGACCCTAATTACGTGGCCCCTGAGAAGCAGTACATTGATGTATTAAAGGAGTATTTTGGACATTCCAAGTTCAGACCGTAAGTGATTGTGGTTCACTTATCTGTGGAACGTGCTTTTCGTCTTTGATGTTATAAACAAAATGTCCAAAAAGGTATAATTTACAAGAAAAAATATAATGACTGGGTTAATATAATGGTTCTTGTGTAATAACACAACTTTATAGTTTGGTAACCTGACTGCGGACACATAGTGTTCAGATAAATACAGGTACACTTATATCAAGGTTTCATGCATATTCTTAAAAAAGGATAAACATGAGGCTCCCTTCTCTATTTATCCTCATATTTACATCAATTTCTGTTAGATAATATTCTCGTGCTTGTTTTCTTAATCTACCGATTTCAGGATGCAATGGAAAATAATAAACACAGCACTGAATGATGGTCGAGACCAGTGTGTGGTTATGGCAACAGGTACAATACAATGTAGTAAAATTAAGTATAGTTACTAGTTAGTTATGTTTGTATCATCAAAGATGTTCGCCACTCAGCATGTGCAGTAACTTGTTTGTCAACTATTGGAATATCGTTGTACTTACTAAAGCTAATAATTGTGGTTTGGCTTAGCTAATGTTTTTTTGTGCAACCCACTTGTTTAGTTTTTTTTCTGTAAACTTACTTACCCTAAGCCAATGTCAACATTTTACATCATTTATGTTGGAAGTAGATAAGAACTGGGCTGGTTGTTACGGAGCCTTTTTTATGTTTTAAAAACTTTTGTTTGCATCTGAATTAGTGATCATTATGAATATCCGGTAATGATTTCATCTGTAATCAATAATTAAACATAACAGTATTTGCTTGTTAACAATTATGTCATCTACCCGTTGTAATGCTTGTATTTGTGCTTATACCCACGACTTGAAGCTGTGTTTAGAGAGTAACTTTCTTAGTGAATATCTTTATGTCCATCCAGGGTACGGGAAAAGTTTGTGCTACCAGTATCCACCAGTGTACCTGGACAGCACCGCCATATGCATCTCCCCCCTCATATCTCTCATGGAGGACCAGGTACTCAAGCTACAGACAAGCAACATCCCGGCTGCATTTCTCGGTTCCGCTCAGAAGAACAAAGCAGAAACATACCGAGACATGATGCAGTGAGGAACATTTTAAATGATTTATTTTTCCAACATCCAGGAAACAACTTTGACTGGATGTAGTTTTTCCCAAAAACTATCAACATTAAATTGACTATAATTTGTTGATGCTTTTTTTATTTTTTTATTTAACGAATATTACTTGCGATTTTTTTATGTTCTCTTTTAGTTTCAAATCATATTTTCGCCTATAATTACGGAACGTTCAGTCAATTTTATCAGTGGTAAAATAATATTTATTTATTATTTTTGTTAGTGCACTGTCGAACTGCCTTACATTCAATCTAAAATACTTGCAGGGGGAAATACAGGGTGGTGTACGTGACACCGGAGTTCTGTGAAGCGTGCTCCGATGTGTTGGAGGAACTCAACCGCAACGTCGGCATCTCACTCATCGCCATCGATGAGGCACATTGTGTGTCACAATGGGGCCACGATTTTCGTGCTGCTTACCGTAACCTAGGACGACTGAAAAACACCCTCCCACAAGTAAGATGTCATTTGTCATTCCTGGGACAAAGCCCAGAAGATAATACACACACATCATCGGGTTACTGGGCCCAATTACATGCCTATATACTGGTAATATATGTAATATAGATGCTGATGTTGACTAACAACCTGGAACTGTTTCTATCTTATACATGCTAACGTATAATGTCACACCTATATTTGTACAAAACAATGCTTTCTGCTTTTAACCAGTAATGTTCTGCATTTTTTTGTTTTGTGTTTTTATCAACAAACTATACTTGAGTGGCGGATTGATCACTCACTGGGTCGGTCAGTCTAAGAATTAAAAATAATTTTGGTCCCAAATTCAAAAAGTCTGCCCAAATTCAAAAAGTTATGCCAACCCCTGGTCTATGCCATCATTCTTAACTTTATTATAAAAATTGTAAATTATAAATATGTAATGGATATGGGTAGCCAGGGCATTGCACTTCACTGGTTTAGAATACACACAATACAATTTGCTAACTGTGTACCGGTATTATCTCGGCAGGTTCCAATCATAGCGCTCACTGCCACAGCCACCCCAGAAGTGAGGAAGGATATTTGCAACTCACTTCATCTTCGGAATGCGCTCGTCACTTGCACCAGTTTCGACCGGTTAGTATGTCTTGCTCTACTATACAGTGCAGTGGTTGGTATCATGAAGCACATGGGATGAATATTGTGTTTATTTTTAATTTTAGGTGCGTTATTGTGCGGTTTGTAAATTGTTTCTATTAACTAAAATGTATATTATCTAGAAAGAAAAATAAAATTTAGGGTGTTGTACAATCAGAAGTTAGGGTGTTGTATTTGACTAAGACATTTTTCTACTGTTTTAGTATAACCCAATATTCTTTTGGGTTTATTCCGCTAAGAGCTCAGCCCAATGATACAACCGAGCCAGTGGCTAGGTTTGATACTTACCATTAGGTTGAATTGTATTAAGTTGCAACCTATCACATGATCATATAATAGCCAATGTTAACATTTTATTTTCAATTCATTTTTAGGGTTAATTTGTATCTTGACGTCTACAAGAAGTCTGGCGACCCAGCCAATGATTTACGTGGATTGATGAAGCAAAAAACCTTCAGAAACAAAACCATTTATTCGTTTGAAGGCCCGACCATTATATATTGTCCAACTAAAAAGGTAAGGCAATAACAAGTCTATTTACTCTAGTTTAGTTATACAAATTGGTAGTTAAACTGCATTGTTTTGTAGTGTCTTACAGACATTCCCTGCACATGTGATGTGTGAGTTGAGCATGTATCCTGTTCCACAGGACATTTATGTTTAATATCTTTTAATAGGAAACATTCTGGGGCATTATTACACAGTTAATCATTAGATTACCCCCTGCCTACCATTGACTTACTAGAGCTATTGCAGTGTGCTGTATGATTGAGTAATTATTTTAGGTATATAGATCTCATTATTTCAATGGGTTCCTTGCCCAAGAACACTGTCTATATAGCGACCAATTTTATTCAAACAATTTTTTGGTTGAATGTTGATGAAATAAGCCACCAAGCCATTCAACCGGACCATGTAAGCTCTATCACCACCCCCTAACCGACCTAACAGGGCACAGCACAGATCTGGCAGGTTGTGAAGAGCCTGGGAGTACGTAGCTTGATGTACCACGCAGGGTTGTCCATGGAAAGAAGAAGTGAAGCTCACCACAAGTTTGTCCGCGATGAGGTGGAGGTATGATGTCTGTTTATTTGTATTATATTATGGGTCTGTGATAAAAATAATTTGCTTGTTTAATCTGGTAAATTTATGTTTACCAACCTTTGGTATTCAAGTATGGTTAGGTTTTTTTGTTGTTCAGTTACCAGAAGACGCAATCACACATATTATTGTGTACAGATTTTATACATGTGGGTGTTTTGTTATTTGTGATTTAAATTTAAAGATGATTTTAATTTCCCACAGTGCATTGTGGCAACAGTTGCGTTTGGAATGGGCATCGACAAACCTGACGTCAGAAGAATCATCCACTATGGTGCGCCAAAGGACATTGAAAGCTATTATCAGGTTGGTTTGTGTTGGTTAAGAGCTGCATGAAATATTATTTCTTAAAACTTTTCTGTGGCTAATATAGAAAAAATAAATTTTCAGAAGGATTAAAATGCTTAAAACGCTTTAAACACTGTGATTTAATAGAGCAATGCTCTGTGAAAGTGGTAAGATATATAAAAAGATAGTTGTGACAACCTAAATTACTTAAAATCAGTATCATAGATACAAAATCACCTAATGTGTGCCCTGAAGTTAGAACCACAAATACATAATTGCATTTAGCAATGTCCCTGTTATTTTTTACTCTTAACATTTAATGAGGCCATTTTTGTATTACCTGGCACTTGTGGGATAAATAAAAATCTGTATCATCACAAAGCTTTCTACTCCTTAGACACGTTAGGAATTCCTAATGTTTGTAATGGACCAACACAGTTGTTGCAATTTCAAGTGCAGTTTCCAGTCTAGTCATCAATGTATATTTCTTCCCATTTTAACCTTCTGTCCTCCAGGAAATAGGGCGAGCTGGTAGAGATGGGTTGCCTGCCACCTGCCATACTTTCTTTACAGCCGCTGATTTTAACACAAACAGGTGAGTGGAAGGGGTTTTCTTAACCCCATACTTTTCTCAGCAAACTACTCTGATTAGAGAGTTTTGTTATTGTAATTTCTTTACAAAAAGTGTTTTATTATTTATGTGTACAATTTTGATATCTTACTGTCTGACAGACTAACATTTTTGAAAGTATTTTCAATCATTATCTGGAAGGTTTAATGTTCAGTACCAAGGACTTTTCAAACAGATTGATACAACAGCCATAGAGCTAGTCTTGAGTGATAATTCTGAAATATCTACGGCAACCTGATTTTAAGCATCTTGTGTTGTGAGGATTTAATTGGTTATAAGAATCCCGCCTTCATCCAGTGATTGTCAACAGTAATCAACTATTGAGGTGAAAGTCGATCATACATTTCTTCTGTTCCCTCCTTCCAGGTTCTTCCTGCGAGACATCTCGTCGGCAAAGTTCCGGGAGCACAAAGCTGGTATGATACTAAAGATGGAACAATACCTCACCACGTTGAGTTGTCGACGCAAAGCGGTGTTGTCACATTTCGACAAGCACGCCGAGAGCAGCATCTCTTTCACAGAGAAGTGCTGCGACAACTGCAGGGCAAGGTGAGTTCACTTTAACAAATTTTTATGTTACCATAGTTTATTATATTTTTACATAGATTAGGATATTTATGTTTTACCCCTATAGGATAGGATATTTATGTTTTTAAAAAAAGGGGGGGGGGGAGTTTTAATGCGGATCATTTCTAGATTACCTTTCTCCCACTGCCGGATTACTGGAGATATTACAGTATGTTATATATAATTTATAGATGTCTGTTGTTCAATTACACCAATCAGTTGACTGGTTTTAGGCAATGTGCATTAAGTTACTACTCCAGGGACACAACCGACCAGCTAACGGCCAGTTTTGATCTTGCAACCCTTTTGGCTGAAAGGCGACCAACTATTCCACAAAGCTATGTGGCCAAAGTTTTCTCATATAGATTTCATATGTGATTACTAAATTATCTGAAGTGGTTTATTGGGAAAACTCCATGTCCACATTCTAGACTTGATTCAATCCATTTAATGAATTTAAATGCTCATTTTAACAACTTTGGATTGGTTCCGGCAACCTAAACCTTACTGACAATTTGAATGGCAAAATCCAAGAGTTTTTTAACAACTATATCCCGTTAGAGCTGCCCAGGCAAAGGGGATGGGTGTTTCTGTGGACCACACTACTCTACAACAGCAGGAATATGACTTCGCCCCTGAAGCCCAACAACTGTTTGAAGCGGTTCAAATAACTGGGGAGAAGTTTGGACTCGGGATGCCGGTGGCTTTCATATCTGGTTCGGTGCGTTGGTGCGAGGGGGCTCGTTGGTTTTGACTTAGATTACTATTTATATGCTCTGCCATGCAGGTACAAAAAACATCTGAATCTAAAATTCCATGCATTTTTAAATTGCAGTATGCTTGTTTTCCCACTAAAACAGCAATTTGAAAAATTTCGACACACATCATGATTATTGAACATTACCATATTATGTAGCATTCGCAATTTTTCTTTTCTACTATATAGGATTAGTCGTAGTGTTATAATTACTGAGCTCAACGACAGTATGTTAACCACACTGTGCGTTGATTGCAGTTAAAACCAGTTTTAAAACATACGTAGTAGCATACTACGATTGTCGTGATATGTGAATATCAGATCTTATATTTGTTGTCTGCTCCACAGAAAGGAAAAAAAATGTTTGATCGATTCACCCACCACCCGAAGTTTGGCAGCGGATCCAACCATACACAGAAGTGGTGGAGAGCTTTAGGCAAGGCGCTATTAACTGAGTCGTATTTGAAGGAGAAACAGATGAAAAAGGGCTCGTTTGGGGCAACTGTCGGTGAGGATGTGATACATCATCGTATTAGAGGAGACACATTTTGTTTTAACTTTTTCTTATCACCTTACAACCTCAGTACTTTATAACTTACATTTGCTTGCTTCACAGAACAGAGTTGATTTCTCCCCCATACATTCTGTGTTATTTAGTATTTTGGAAAATTTTTACCAGCTCTGTGTATTTATCTTTAAACCCTTTGTTTTTGTACAGAAATCTCTTCAAAGGGCACAGAATGGCTTGGCAAGCGGCAATTTTCACCCAACTTGAAGCTGATGTTGGTGCCCAGTATCGATCTGACCAACCAAGAGATGAGAACATCCAGCAATCCCACTCAACTGTCGGTATCAGGAGCTGATAGTAATAAAACGTGAGTTTGTGGTTGTATCTATCCAAGGTAGGCCCAGCTAACCCTTAATTTAAAAATGGGCAGACTAAATTATTCAAATGTTTCTCTGGTCAGTGCTTTGACGATACACGGCGTATTGCTTTTCCCACTCAACTATAAATACCCTCTGGGGTACTCAACTATAAATACAAGTCGAATATCTTGTGATTTTGTTTGTTTCCGTTTAGCAGAGAGTTTGTACAATCGAAACTGGTCGATAGATAATCGGTTGGGTCTCTGGGTAATGCACAGTGGACAGTGGATTAAAGAGGTCTTCTAAAACTAAACAAACATTTTAATCATTTTTAACACTGCAATAGCTGCTTTACCTGGCGGTAGGCATAAGGTAATCCGACCATTGTCAGTGTAATAATACCCCGCGTTTTCTCATTTTCTGGAATCAAATACAAACATCATATCCCAAATGTGATGATTTCCCTGCAGTATTCTGCCCCAAGTACCAGCCACTGGATCGCTGAGCAAAGAGCTGGTGGTGAAACTGACACTCGGACCTTACCTGCCAACCAATCCAACCTTGAATGTGGTGAAGAAGGCACATGAGGTGGACAAACACAGTGGACCACTCTACCGATTGTTACTGGCGCTGAGGAATGAGATCGCACAGGCAAGTAGTAAATGTTGGGTTTAAGCTTTGTTACTACCATCCAATCTGCAAAATGACTTAGGTAAAGAATACTTTTTAATCTGATTATATATAATTGAAGGGCAGGTGGGTTTTTTATTATTGGTTTCGTTTATACCACAGTCATTATACATAGAAAAGAACTGGAATAATTTATTTATTTTTTTTATAAATCACAGTGAAGCTTGAAAATAAAATGAAGAAATTACCTGGTTCTGTTTGATTTGCCTACACTAAATAGTAAATACACATCAAGTATCGTCCACAATCTTTTAAACAAGAAACCTCGTTAATATTCCAGGACATGGACATCCCTCCCCACTTGGTGGCGAACAACAAGGATTTGTTGGAGTTGTCGAAAGCTCGTCCGAGTTCCAACACCAACCTTCTCCGAGTGGATGGAATGTCAGTGGTTAAAGTGAAGCGTATTGGGCTGCAGGTTCTAGCAGGTGGGTTGGATTGTGCTCATTATTCCCAGCCATTGTGAGCTGTGGTTATTTTCAATATATAAGTATTGTTTAGTTGAGGAGAAGATTCACAAATTAGAATAGCTGGATGTTATAGAATATTTGTTATGTTTTTGAAATGTAATTAAATTTTGTATTCGAATGTAAATGAAATAAATCCATCAACCCAAGTAACATTCTTAAACATTCCAATATAAATATTTTTAAATTTAATGCAGTATATATTACATTAAGTTTTTACATAACTCTCTCAACTTGTTGCATATTAAATTTAGCATGAAGATGGGTACTGGTACTATAAACATGGAATACACAAACATTACTACAAATGCCGCCACTAAATCAGTTAATTTCGATTTAAAACTGTTTCAATGAAGCCGATATATCAACATTTTAAGACATTTCGATAACAATGTTGCTGAATTCCAATTGGTTATAGTAATACCCCCTTCCTTCAAACTACTCGGATTTTACATCTATGATAGTATCATTCTTGATTATGAATGAAAATCAGCGTTATCTTAGTATTTATTTGAAATATTATGTCAATTTATAATTTAATTTAAATTAAATCACCTGTTTGTGCAAAATCATTTTTTTTTTTGCTTTTTAAAACTTGTCTTTTAATCAGTGGTTGAGTCCTATTGTTCGGAGAAAATGCAAGTATGGACAACTTCGAGGAAGATGAAGATTTCCTTCCTGCATCCCAGGTCGAGAGGAAGAGAAACAACATCGAGGTTCCATCGAAACCGTTGGCTGAAACAGTTCGAATCACCTACAACCTGTTCCATGAACGTTGCTTGACACTGGTGGGTCAAGTTGTCTCTTCTCATCCTGCATTGTTGATTTATATGATAACGATATTAAATATATTCTTTAAAATATAAGACAAAATGGACAAAATTTGTTTTTTTTAATTTAAAAAGTGTGCATTTTCTGTAGGTTTAGGATAGAAAAAAGTATGCCTTGAATGTAAATCCAACATACATGGAGCAGCCAGTCACATGTAGTAAATCGCACGATGTAATGTGGAAATCCTTTAATGTTGAAGAAATCTAATAATGCATTCCCAAGTTTCAAACTTCAATTTAATTTTTATTTTGTTTTTTTTTCAATGATGAATTTATAGTAAGGATACTTATTTTCACCCATATTTCCTTTTTCTCTCACAGGAAGAAATATCAAAAGAGAGGGGATTACAACTCTCCACCCTTGGCACCCATCTCGCCGATGCATTCACTGCGGGTTACCCCGTCTCCTTCCGCCACCTAGGAATCACCCAGGATATGTTGAAACTTGTGGAGGAAACAATTCGGAAAGCTCCGATTAATTCTGGTAATTTGACAGCTTTCTACCTAACTGGTGTTCATTTTTGAAACTAAGAACACAAAATATTAATTTTTTTAGATTATAGTCCAGTTATAATAGTGTTATCACCAATGGTAAAAATGATTCAAACAGTAATGTTCCGTTTTGCTTATTGTTGGTCATTCCACACATAGCCGTAAACTTGTTATGCAAGGGGTGGATGTCACATGTTATGCAGAAATTTAATTGTAAGTACTTTATGCACACTGGCAAGACAATTAAAAGACATTCTACAAATCTAGAGAAATTGAATTCACTGTACAAAAAATAAGTAAAAGGTCCTATTATAAGTAACATAATGTAATCTTCAATTCTACCATGACTTGAAAACAGTGACAAATTCTCTCCCAGATTTGGCTTATAAGTATTTTGCCCCTGCCGCTTAATACAAATGAAAAAATAACACACCGATTCGATTCGCCACAATTTAAACCTGAAATATTTGTACAGATGTAAGCAGACTTGTTCCCATTAAGGATAGACTTGGTTCCGCTGTAGATTGGGGTCAGTTGAAAATCATTCGAGCATATCTGACTAAGTTGTTTGGGTTGATCGCGACAACTGCACCCCCTGCTAACCCATCAACTCCGTAAGTATTCAGTTATTTGGGTTACATATGCCTGATGTATGGGTAACAAACCAAGTTAACATGTTATATTAAAACCACGCCATAAACCTGACGATGATAATATTATGGTAATCTGACAAAAACGCCTCAATTATTTCTTATTAAAAGATATAAAACATGCTATACCCTGATCGTATACCCTGATGAATATCTACCCCGATGAATATCATATACCCCATATGGTTTTTCTTCACTACCATACTACCTCATGAATTATATTCTCAAAATTTTTATGAAACCACACAAACAGCGTTTAGGGTGAAGTGCACACTTTTTTTCTAGTAGGGGACCTTAAAAAAAGGCTTGAGGAAATCTAGCGGTTAACTATGTGATAACCCCCCAAAGTTTTTCATCCATCCAAGGATATAAAACGTATATCAAATAGTATCCTCATACAACCCTCCAACAATAATTAATATTTCCAAGGGTTCAATCAGCTAAGACTAAAGGGTTTCATGCTCCTGTTCGAAGCAATCACACACCAACCCCATCAAGGTAGGGAGTTTTACTAGAAACGTATGCTTTTCTTAAGTGTAAAACGTGTTTAAATAAGTAATATAAGTTCCACAAACAGCCTACAGATGTTACTGTGCAGTCTAATGTGACCACACAAATTAGTGTTAATATAAAACTTAAAATACAAAATACTAAATTTTTATATTTTCAGTTCATCATCCCATCAACCTGGATTGATGCCAAATGTATCAAAGCGAGACTATTCACGACCATTTCTTAAATCCCAAGATCAACTTGTGTCGATAAACAGCCCAGTAACTTCTGTAAACGTTATCAGGGAAAGCCCAAGCACTTCAAATTATTTCAGTGGAAATAAGGCTTCACCGGTATTGGTTTTAATACGTTTATGCAATATTTCATTTAAATGTCATTTCTACATTTGAACTACAGTATTTTTTTAGTAAGGAATGGTACAATTAGGGCATTTTTACTAACTATATATGGAAGTAACACAATTTTTTAATTTGTAAATAAATGTACAACCCAGATAAAACCAACCTATCAAGGATTTTTTTTTAATGAAATCATATGAAAAACCAATTATAATTGTGTTTTATAATTATTACAGTTTTTAGCATGTCATTTTCAACTTAAGGTTTATATATGTTTAGAAAAACTAAGAATGCCAAGAATTTAAAGCAAAATAAATGTCTTATGACATGGGTTATTGTTTTTGATTAGTGATAAAAATAGGATATAATATTAAATCTATTCATATTTAACACAACACAGACTCATTGTATGTTTTATTACCAGTGGTGCTTCAATGGCCCAGTTAATTATATTCCCAGCAATCAATATTGGCTGTCAATAAAATATTTATTTTACAGAAAAAGCGGAAATTGCCAGCTTGGGGGCACAAGTCAAGTAGCACTGCAAAAAAGAAGTTTACATTTAAAAAGAAATCAAAGAGCTTTTTATAGTGTTTACCATTGTCTGGTTTAGTCTATTTCAATAAATTATGGCTATAATAATTTGAAATTCGTTTTTTTGTTTCCAACAAAATTTACTTATTTTCTTGATACTGTGACTGCCATTGGTGGACACACCTGATACCTTCTAATAATTTTAACCTTATCACACTGCCAAATAAATAAAGGTTTTTGTTGAGGTTTTGTTTGTTTTCACACAATTATTGTATGAATAGTCGCACATTATTTTTATTCATCATTTTAATGACATGGGCCAGTGGGGTTAATCATATCTTGAATGAGCTTTATTTGAAAGTAGGAGGCAGTTGGTTAAATATAATATTTATTTCGTAAACAAGTCATCTGTCAACAATGCGTCATTTCATCGCGTTTTAATATAACAGCCTTGGATCCTTACAAGCAGTGGGATTAGTTTGTCGACGCTAACATGTTCGGGCACGAATATTGCCAACAAACAAACCGCGTCACGCCCCGCAGCGCACGTCTAGAGCTATTGGGGGGAAATGCTTACGCGCGAATTTTGATTCTCGGTTTTCGCGCATTCCGCTGGGTGAACAGTTCCGCGTTGCTGGAAACATTGCACCTGCTGTTCGGGTGTTGCTTTACACTTCCATAGCATCGAAAACAATTTGATTTGTAAATAAGTTTTAAATTTGGCACTTTTAAGTTCTTTGGCAGAAGGATTAGACCTGTTACCACGAAGTCGGAGTCTTTTATAAATAAAGTGCAACATGATTAGCGGTTTAAGTTCGGCGGCAACTTGTCAGATATATTAAGTCAACCAACTGCACAGGAAGGACCTTGAGACTGTTGTTAAACCTAAAATAAATCCTTTTTAAATATAACCGTTTAAAATAAATACTTACTTGACGTGGAAGTAGGTTACAGTTTAGCTCATTGAGTATGGCAAATGCCTGAATAGTTAATAGGTAACTAAACTGCTAATGAGCCAGTATAAATCACAATTCACAGGTATGTTTGTTTATTAAACAGGCTTCAACATTGTAGCATACGTTTGGCAGTGTTTTAACCATAAAATGGCTAACACAAGTCAAGCTAATGAAGCTGAAAGCCTGAGTGTCGCTATTCAACAAATTCACACTGCAATTACTAATGAAATGTACGAAGATGGTAAGATTTGAACACTTCTTTTCATAATAAATATAGTCTGGTATTTTTAAAAGGTTTAGCCTACTTCTGGTCCAGGTGAACTTCAGTTATTTCAAAAACACTTTTTTAGCCTATCTCTAACCCAGAATGAACTTATGAGTGTTTCAGTAAATAGGAAGGCACCAAATATAAACTTTATATTTAGAAGGATAATTTCGAAATATCATTTGTAAATAAAATCAGGTTAACAATAAAGAAGAATATAGTTGGAAACTTGGAAGGTGATATCATTTCCCAGCCAGTTCAAACTTGTTGTGAAAATTTTGTAGAAACTTATGAGAAATTTTGCTTTGGAAACTGTTGATTGCAGATTGCCCAACAACATGTATCAAAGCTGTCATACTTCTTGTCCTATCTTAGATTGTTTAGTTTTTATACTTCAGGCATCCCTGGTTACAGAAACATATCTATTAATCTGACTATTGCTATTGTTTTTGATTAACTGTTATCTTCCTACATCTTTCTTAGACATTCTATTTAACCTCAATATTTGACGATGTTTAATCAAGAAACTTTAACATTTTTTGCCACATTAGATTGGATCAACGAAATGGATGAAATGGAATCATCAACTTGTTCTCTTCCTTTTGTTCGGGAAGAGTGTATTGATGACAGTGGATTACAAAGTGATGAAAAAAACATATCCGATACTTCTATCTCTCCGAATAGGCGGAATGTTGAACTTGGCCAAAACTTAACGTTTTCTGTCACACCTGTTAAGTCAAACACACAAACTAAATGCAAAACGGATGCATTAACACCGACGGCCAATTTAAAAGTCCTACTGCATGCTGCTAGTCGTGATATTCAAAATTACGACAGAAGAAAAAAGCTGTTTCCACGCACAAATTCTCCTGTCCTTATTGAGGTAGATTGTCTTCTAATATTAAAGCTTTGTATCTATATATGTATATTATGTATAATAAACACATTTATTTTTGTATTAAACTATTGTATAGTACTGGTATATATACTCTGTAGATTAACTACCAATAATGTTCCTAGTATAATATAACTTGCTATAATGCACAGAGCCCACAAGAAGAAGTGATTGAAACATTTGAATGCAATGCTGATATTGTAATCGACACAGCATATGGATCTGATGCTGAAGGTATATTGCGCTCTATTTGGCTCATTATGTTGTTGTTTGTTGATCCGGTTGAATAGTTAGGAGATTGTACAAAAGCTAACCAGCTGTGTGTTAATGGATGTTACCAAAACCCAGTGGATTATTGAGTTTATGAAAAAAATTAGCAATGTCTTTCCTGCAAAATCTCTAGTAACCCATGGTGCACATATAAAAAATGGTTATCTGATAATTTCTTGTGACAGATGTCATTGTGCCAGATGTCAATGTCATAACATTGGAGATATCCATAAATCCTTTGTAAAGCATACTATTGAAATGCCACACCCACAGTTTATGTATAAACTCTTGTTTACTTGTAGAAACAACTGAGAACCAACCAGCTACAACTTCTGGTAAACTCTGTAAATCATTCAATCGAAAAGATAAATCTCTTGGACTCTTATGCCGCCGCTTCTTGCGACTTTTCCCAGAAAACCCAAAAGTAAGTAACACGAGTCCATACCCTAACTCCTGCCATACCTGAATTGCAAAGACTCAAATATTTGAAAAACTACCAACTAAACCAAAGAATATATTATATTAATATCCTATTGCTTTGGAATTTAAATGTCTCAAATATCTCAAAATGATGTTAGTTTCCTTATAATTAAACCATTATTTTTTTACTCTTGTATTGTATTGGATGGTGTAAATGTTGTGCTCAAAATAGGTTCAAAATTTTCTGTATTGTAATATTTTGCTTTAATATATATTACTACTTTTATTTACCGGATAAATAAATTTTCAAATTATCTTTATTATATATTTGATCAGGAGAGCATCTCGATCTGTCTGGATGATGCTGCTGCCAAGTTGTGTGTTGGAAGGCGACGCATTTATGACATCATAAATGTGCTTGAGTCAATTAAAGTTGTGACGAGACTTGCCAAGAACAATTACACGTGGCGTGGTCGGAAAGGATTGGCACAGACGCTGTGCACTCTAAGAGTATGTAGTTAAACTTTTTATAAAGGTGTTAGGGTTGGCTACAAACAAGTGTAGTGGTTGTGAGCTATTCAGCCACTCTGCGCAAAACACAGTAAAAGATATTGCCACGTGAAATAGTTAAAAGCGTTTAAGTGGACCATGTGGTCTCTGTACTCAAGGCTCAATTAAAAAAATGAATTACAAAGGTCTAAAATAAAAGCTGAAGAGCATTATGCACAATTATTTGGGGTTTTACATGCTGAAGCCTACCATTGTGATGGTTTAAAAGTTTTGTTGGACAAATAAATATCAGATTTGTTGAACCCACAGAAAGAAGCTGAAGAGTCGGGCAGCGCAGATGCAATAAGATCAAGCGTGAGCGGATATCTCGTTTATAAAGTGGAACTTGCTACACAAAAGTGAGATTTTGATTAAATCATTTGCCTAAAATTATTACATCCAATAACATATAAATACTAAATAGGTATCGTGAAGTGTCTGCAATGTCAATAATAAAATGAATTTATTTTAACATATTTCTGGCGATATTTTCCAGCATCACTCCATCTCCCCCCGAACAAGAAAACAGTGTGAAAAGAAGAGACAAATCGCTCGGAATTCTCAGCCAGAAATTTGTGACTTTATTTCTTGTACAACCTGTAAGTGCTTTATTTTTGTGTGGAAACAATTTTTTACACTTTTACCTTTTCAATCTGTATGGCTGTGCAACAAGGAAAGGCGTCTGGCGTATGTCTTATCAGTAAACTATTATCAGTAAACATCAATTTCTAAGTAGATGCACAGTCCCATTAGTTGGTACATTGGTTAAATGCAGGGTTAATAACAGATGTTGCCTTAAGCAGAAAGGGCTGTGATTATGCTGATGTAATTGAGGGGGTTTGCACCTCTTGTAAACTATGGTCCAATACCTTATAGTTATAAAAAAGCAAATCACAGAAAGTTGATTGACTGGTAATATCAATGTGTAGTGCGAACATTGAAATTAATTATTGAAAATAGATTTAAAATTTAAAATCTCGATTATAAATACAAAGCCTTACACATATTTTCAGTTTTTATTTTCACAAAATATAGGTCATAAAGGTGTCACTCCTTTTTATTTTGTCACATGTGTAACCCATAATTACCAACAAAAACCAGGCGATCCAGGTTTGTTGTAATGCTACAGGCATTTTATTACAAATGTTTTATTTAATCGTATAAATCTCTAAATTACATGTTACCACTGCATCTATCTTGTGGTTGATTGTTATAAGGACTTGTTACTTATTTAGTGATGCAGATTCTGGAATTTTCTACAAACAAGGAATTAATTCCATTTCCTAATTTGCATAATTAATAAGTAATTAAGATTCACTTTATAATTTACTCTTTATTTTAATTAGGTCCCATGTAAAAAGGTTTATAGTCATCACAGTTTTTTATTGCTACATAGGGTCTGGTTTACTGTGTTAGTATTTTTATATAATATAAATTAATTTTGATCAATCATCAGCTAATTTTAAGTCATCAGCTAATTTTTAGTGTCTGGTAACGAGCTTATCTCTATATCTGTGCTTTGTATAAACACTCAACTACTGCCTTTCAAATGCTTGTAGGATTATAGTCAACTCATTTCCTTTATTTCATATGGTGTCAAATTAGGAAACTGACAGAAGGCAATAACTATCTTGTCTTCTATTATTACAAAACCAAAATGCTCATACTTATTAACTGCCTCACGCATGTTTATCATTTTCTTAAATCAACTACTCTTGTTACTCTGAAGAAAACATATGAATGTAAAATAATTTTGCCAATATGCAGGAAAATAAATATTATTAATTTAAACATTTTAGTTTAATCAGACCTCGATCTACACTTCACTAGTACAAGATTGTGTAATAACTAAAATAATTAAATTTTTCTGAGCATAAAACTAATTTATTTTTTATGAATCCACTGGAATAAAGTATTGATCATTAGAGGCTTCGCTAAAGAACACAACCAAATAGCTTTAGACTATAAAGGAAAGAGCAAATAGCAACCTGATGCACACATACTGGTGTTATAACACTCAACACAAACAGTGACATTTATTTTTTCATTCGTCGTGAACTGTTGTCAAAGATGCACTGATCTTGATCTTGGGAACAACATTATTATTCAATTGAATTTTTGTTTTAGAATCAACTTGTTTCATTGGACATGGCAGCCAAGGTATTAATAACTGACGGAAATCCATTAGAGAACAAATACAAAAGTAAGACATTTTATATTTATACCATATCATAGCCATATAGTTGGGGTTTAAATTGGTAGTCTTGACTAATAACCAATAATTACAAAAAATTAAATTAACTATAGTTTAACATGAATTTCACATAATAATATTTTGCTCTGCTGGCGAAATATAAAGTGAGTGCTTTATACTATATATTTACAGTTTTTTCCCCACATTATGTATTTATTTATATATATGTATGTTTGTATTGACGATCTTTTAAAAGTGTCCACCTAACCTGGTATATTTGCAGCCAAAGTACGAAGGTTATACGATATAGCCAATATACTCTCAAGTCTAAGGCTCATCACAAAGGTTCAAAATCACGGGCGAAAGCCAGCTTTTCGGTACAAAGATTTTACTGAACTTTAACTTTTTTCTCCAAATCAAAATATGTTGGTGCTAAAATAATATTTCTGTTATGATAGTGAGGAAAGCATATATGTACACAACATAACTTTTATTTTGTCACTTCTGACTAGAGACAAATCAACCTAAAAATATTCCCAAGGAAATCTTTAAAAGGAAACATTTAACTTAAATTTAAAATTTTTAACCAGAGCAATATGGTTGTATAAAGAAAATGCACCTTATAACTGTTAAACTGGAAGCTGTGGTTGGTTTAAGTGCATCAGAGTAGTTTTTGGTGGGGAAGAAAATAGTTTGGGAGTTAGAAAAGATATTATTTATTCTTAATCATTTTACTTTGTAGTTGGATTGGCCCGAAAACCATCTGCACTTCCACAAGCACCCCATCAACCAAACAACGTCAGGTGATCGTCATGTCACCCATATCTAATCTATGGTCGTCACCCAAAGTAGTGGGGGCTGATCGGGATGCAACTGATGGGGGGTTGTTCGATCTGTGTCAGGTGATTTCCATGGGACATATTGTTTATAATTGTTGTATTATGAACAAAATGCCAAAAGAATATTGACTTTGAGAATTAATACGATTTTTTATAACAGCAATAAAATTTATTTTTCTGATTTTTTGGGCTTTCCCTAAACAATAATATCAAAATATAAGAGAATATTTTTTTGGTACTGCATGTTTTATCATGAATTTTGTTTATTCTTGGCACTATATATATAAATATAGATATTTTGGTACTGCATGTTTTATCATGGATTTTGTTTATTTTTGGCACAATGGAGACACATTCACATATGTTTATGATTCTGTTTCTATCTTTAACTGTTGTTACGGCGTTGCTCCAGTTACCTGACTGGGGCCACGTTTGACGGGGTTAGGTGCCACCAGACATACCACTAGTTCATGTTATAACCCTGCAACTGAATGTATCATTTGCATATAAACCGAGTGGTGTTACACAGGTTTTTATTCTTTATATATACATACAGGTTGTTGAACAAGAGCGTCGTGACTTATGCATGGAAACCCCAATCAAAGGTGGCGACTTCACCATCACAACCCCCATGAAAGGGAGTGGGTTTGTGATAGTGACCCCAGTTAAACAAGCCAAGCGGAAATCAACAGAAATTGGAAATTCATGCCCCAACAATGACAGTGGAGTAAACATGGACTCCTCATTTAACTGTGAGTTTAGCAGCTTGAAACAAGTGGATGTTATTTTTTTCGGTGGATCTGTAAATAAATATATTCTTTTCAGACAGTGGTTCAGTCCACATTATACAAATACCCGTATCATTACACTAAATATTCAAGCAACCCACCCAATAACCGCCCCCCCATCCCAGCTGATAAGATCTTCCGAGAGGAGCTTGAATCCCTGCGTCAGCGATTCCCGTCTCCGATGTCTCGACTCCTCTCAGCATGCAATGTGGAAGAAGCTCTCAATGAGCACAAGGAGAGGAAGAAGAGAAAGCTGGAAGAAGCTGGTAGGATTTGGATAGAAAACCTATGCATTATTATGGTGGTTCCAACAGACGTCCAGCCTATCGCAGAGAGCTTGTATTGGTGTATGTTAATAGGTGCAGGTCTTTGTCTAAGCAAATTATAGCAAAACAATCTAATTTAAAAAGCGCAGAAAGCTCAAGTCAGAATGAATGATAGATCTCTATTGCTACTTCATTGCATGTTGTGTTACTTATGTTATACATTCTATCCAAGTTAAAATCCCTGACCCTGTGGGTAAAGAATAACATTGTGGAATCAAAACCTGCCGCTTAATTGTTTGTTGCAGGCCTCTGTTAGGGCTTTCCAAATATTAAAGCTCACGACCCCTTTCAATTTATTAAGATTTACTCCCTTCAACAATAGATTTAAGCCGTCTTTATAGGGATAGCCTTAGTAAAAGGCACAAGATAATTGATTGATTGTTCATTTAATCTAATAAGTGAATAACCTCCTACTGTTTCCACACTTGCCAGTTTTTATAAACATCCCAATAAAAATAATATATTCCAGTGTCAATCATAATTACATAATCTGCTTAAATGTTAATCATCCACATATATCCCTAGATAAAGCTGGTTCACACTCCCCTGACACGAATACTCCAACTAAAGTCAGCCTGACCTACTTAAAACAACAGCAGATGGCGATATCTAAGACTGTGGATAGTGTTACAAATGGAATACATGGGAATGTGGGATACAAATCCATGAAAGCTGACTTAACATACAGCAAAAACAGATTGCAAAACAGTCAAAATGCCGATATCCGCCCAACAACTGGCCAGAAATCGGACACTACATTTAATAATTCGAATATCCGCGAAAATTCCAGATGCAATTTTAAGTATCTAGTGCCAGTGTCGAGAGAAAACTTTGATTTACAAAATAATTCTTCGGTTCAACGTATACGGGTTCCATCTCAAAACAACTTGAAAAAGAAGCCGTTTAAAATTCTTGTCAATCCTTCAAACGGTAATCATCAAGTTGGTAATGAAGAAAATACAAAGTTGTCGTCAAAAATGACAACGTTCCGGGTCATAGCACCCAGCAACACAAACGAAAGATCGGCTACAAATTTTGTGAAGCTAGACATTCAGTCTGCAAACTTCAAAACTGTCAGTGCAAAAGAGAATCTTCAAAACTTGACTGCCAGGTCAAAGTTCTGTCGACCTGTGCTTTCCAATATTACCAGCGGCACAAATATCTTAAAGAAGAAGGCCCAGGCACAGAAACTTTCAACTGTCGTCACAAAATTAGTGACGAGACTCGAAAAACCAGCTCCGAAAAAGGCAACATTGTCAAAACCGAACATCAACTTGAATCTGGCAACAATTCCAAGGTTGCAAGTCACAGACTGCAAATTACCAAGAACCGGACTTGTTGCTTTATCGGAGAAGGTAAGTTCTCAAAAAAAGCTAAAAAATAGTTGCATGAAATGGACATATGTTTTCATTTTTTTTCGCAAACAATTAAATACGTCCTTCATGATTATTTATAATAGAACCTTATAGAAGTTTAAGGACAAAACACAAAAAAATTATACATGGGCATGGCATGACATTATAAAATAATGCAATTGCTTATTTATTCTATGGTGAATTAAAACATTTATTTTCTCGATTTAATTATCTGGGAAATGGAGAATTGTAAGAAGTTGCTTTACGAATCTTAGTCACATACTCAAATCTTAAATATTAACTGTGTGTGGTAGCACATTTAGCATGTGGGAACTGAGAATATAGAATTTATTTTTTCTCCTTTCCCAATATTAAGGCTTCTTTTCATGAATTGTAACATTGATTTGTGTCGTCATAATGGAATGTTTGCAAATTGAAATTGTTCTTCAGATCTCCAGATCAACTGAGGTTCCTCCACAACCGAAGAAGTTGCGGAGTTCATCACGGAAGCTGAAGATGTCCGATGATGATCCCGAGCATCAACATCGCCTCGGATGGACTTCCCCTCAGCATTCTATTAAAGTGAGTTGATGGATGGATGTTGTATACTTTATATAGTGGAAAATATTAATTAGGCTACTGAGTACTGGTATATAAACTGTACTGCCTGACCTTGGCTGCTGGATCTGCTTCATTGAAAAAATCTGTTCACTCAACCTAATCTAATCCACAATATTTGAATATAGGAGACTGAAACTATATTTTTTAAATCATAACCTGAATAAGTTCTTAAGAAAATTTGTAAAAAGATTTATATACAAGATGGTTGATAAATACACATACTAGTTGATTTGAAAAAGCAAACCTGACTTTTTTATCCAATGTCAGTCCATTATAATAGTAATATCAAGGTTAAATAATGGACTGAACATATAGCACATATCGCTACCAACATATCTAATATTATACTTCATACAGCTTGATGAACAAATCAATTTTTAAATATTTTGTTTTGGTTTACTTCTATTAACATACCTTACATTGTTCCGCAAACTTCATTCTATTCGCAGCCAACTCCCAAGCACTTGTGCCTCGACACTGACCAATCCACTACTTTGCACCGTCACTCTTCCAACTCTGTGGCTTCTGTCAAGCAAACTAAACCAGTTTTCAATCCAACTGCCAACTATGGTATGTTAAATTGGTTGCATTACTTATTGTTTCCTTTTAATCCCTTAATAAATTCTTCATAGACTCATAATGAACTTATCGTTAGCCATGGATAAATCCTTCAACATAAATTGTTTTCCCTCATGACTTAGATCTGCCCGACTTATCTTTACTTTTGACTTATGTTCAACTTCTCAATATTACTTGGTACAACTACCTATTATATTAAAATTTGTAACATGCGGACGCTTTTACACAGGGCTAGTAGTTAACCAACCAATTTCGAAGCCCCCATCACAAGCTGTTGTTGACTCAATGTTTCCAGATATAAAACGAATCAGCCAAAGGTATGAAAAAGTGTTTATTTCAATTAGTTAAAAGTTTAAAGTTTGTGAAACTGTAGTTGCAGTCATTCGAGCAAACATCATCTCTTGTGTTTATAATTGATTCATATTTATTTCGCCATTACAGCATAGTCAGTCTCTTCATCAAATAGAATGATGCTGTATTTTGATTCGTTCTCTTTTACAGTTCCCCAGGTGGAAAAATGCAGATAAAACCGACTGAAACTGGTTCCAATAAAAAAATCCGTACCCCATTGCCAGAATTAAGGTAAACTAACAATGGTACGAATCGCACAAAACATGACAGTTTATTAACAATTCTCTATTTGTTACAAAATAATAGAATGCATAGTTGACCGCTAGTTTTTTTAAACAAGTGGACATATGTTTTGCATTTGCAAACTCACCTTGATATATATAAAAAGAGGCTACTCATAATTAAACGTTATGTGTGGAAAGCTGTTCTCTCCGTTGTCTGTTTCTTTATACACTGCCCATGATATAAAGTTTAAAATGTTAACTAAATGAAACGGATAAAAGTATAGGATAGGACAGATTATTTATGTTTATCCCCATAAATGGGAAAACCAAGAGGGTTAACACACGGGCAATCAGCAGATCACCTCGCACTCACCGTCGGGTTACCTAAACTATTGCAGTGTGTTGTGCATGATTCAGATGTTCCTTTAATCAGTTGAACCCATTAATCCACTCGGTTCAGGCAGAAAGTATATTAGTTTAGTTTTATATTTATCATCATGAAACAATGAAAGGTATTATAATACAGCAAATTATCAGATTTCCTTGTACCTGAAATAAGGATAGAGCCATTACAGTGTGTTACACATGTTGGGAAGATGGCTTTAATTAGTTTAAATTCCACCCATTGATTTACTTGCTTCACACATTGTTGGCAAATGACACAGTCATATAGTTAACTGATCGGATCTGTATACAGTCAGAATTATTTTTTTATTAATAAAACAAATTTAAAAATTTAAAATTTTCATTTCAGTTCAACCCAGTGCAGTAAAGGTATCAAAACAGAATATGCGTTGGACTCCTTTCCTCCAAGTGATTCATCTAACGACCTGCAGATATTGAATTATCGGACACCAAAGCAAAACACTTCAGGAATTGAGTAAGTGGTTTTAAAAAAGTGATTAAAGTATTTAAATACCACATATTTACAGTCGAGTTGCAGGGGCTTTTTCGGTGCGATTAAATATTTTTTCTGTATACCATGTCATTTTCTGAGAACACAGGGATTTTGCATTGTTGTTCAATTTTATGACAAAGATGAGCATAGTTTAAAAGTAATTTTGGTAGTTGAATATTAATTAATGTGTATATTACAGTGTTCATATCGTATTTTAAACCATTTCTATTTTATTTTAGGTCTGTGAAACAAGAAGTCATTTCACAAACTATGGAAGTTGTCTGATTTCTTTTAATTTTATGTTTGTTTGTTTTGCGGAAACAAGTCGCCATTTTGTACATATATCTATATATTCTCTAAGCATTGTCTTGTTTGTAATTACCGTTCCCAAAGTAATATAAATTAATTCTATGTAAGTTCGGTCTTTATTTGTAAAAATTGTTTTGTACATTTAGGAAATTTTATTTGTACTTTTGTAAACATAATATGTGAAATTAGTACATAATATTACCTCTAATAACTTGCAAAACCAGTGAACTTCATTTTTTATATTTGGTAGCATTTGTAGTGTAGTTTTACAATTGAAAGCTAAAAATTAGCGTTTTATATTTTGGAAAGCCATACTGTTTAATATTTTAATTCCAACGGCGATTTTAATTCCAGGTGTTTTGTGCATGAAATTTCGAATTTTATTTGTTTTTTTTATGAATCGCTAATTTCGGGAATTAAATAATAAAAGAGGAATTATTAAACGTCGATTTTAAAAGGTAGGGTGAATTGTGGTAAAAATACAACAACCAAAAACTCAAAAATGGAATGAAATATTTTAAAATTCAAGTCTGGGAATTATAGCTGACTAACCGGCTAATTTATATGACTAAGCATGGAATATGTAACGATAATTCGACTACAGTTTACTGGTCTTTGTGAATAGGATGAGAGACTGGTACTTGCAACGGCAATGGATATTATAACCTGTCGTTTTCGTACCACGTTTCTTCTGTTTTAAACCTTGCTCGAGACGTACCACTTAATAAGTGCCAAAATCATCTCCCACTTTCCGCCATCCGCGCATGTTATTTAAAACTGGGCTGACACGGAAATAGGATATTCATATTTTATACCCGAAAATGAATAAAAGTCGTCAGATCGCGACAATTTTCTGGCTATCAATGGCATTACCATACGTATATACGATTAAGACTTTCGCACAGTTGTAGTAAAACACATTCTAGCCCACTGCCATTTACCGAAGCTATTGCAGTGTGTTTTATAATATTGATACGTTCCTTTTTTGGTTCAACACATAAATCCGCTGGGTTTACGCAAGGTCTGTTAAGTGCCTTGCCCAAGGACACAACTGACCAGCAAGGAATAAGTTTCTATTCCTTAAAAATAAGACTGAACGTTTGATAGGTAACTGCGCGCATGGTGGTTTAATGCGCCGACTTTTAACCGAACGGTTCAAAACTGGTGGTCTTTGGCAATGCAGTCAGCGGACATCGCGTAAACTCATCGAACAAATGGGTTGAAATAAAAATGCAAAAACTTATCAATATGATATAAATTAATTTGCAATAGTGACTTATCGTGGAAGCGAATTATCAGAAGGTCACCTTAAATAAATCCTTTAATGTGGTTGACCCGCTAGGATGTAAAAGACGCCTCCAGACTCCATTAATTTTACTGGGATAAGTTTTGAATCTATGGTGAGTTCGACACTAAGAGCGTTTTTGTATAGAAATGGGTATGATCCAGTATCGGTCGCATTAACCATTTGGCCATACGACCGCACCAAAACTAAACTGGCCCAATTACAAACCATTTAAGACTGATTTGGAAAACACCACGTGTCGACTTGTCCTTTTAAAGCATATTTTACAGGGCAAACAAGATCCCCACTTTTACCCTAAAATTACCACTAATGACGTCATTACGGACACGTCTTTCGATATGGACATGGTTCAATGGGCATGTAAAAAGTCACATTATGATTATGTTACCATTACTTTTGTTTATTTTCAATATATAACTGAATTTTGATGTTTTAGGTCGAAATAAACACATGTCACCTGCTTTAGGATTATTTTTTTACCAGCCTGTTGCATTTTTGTGTATTTGAAGTTAGTGAACAGACTTATATAGCAACATTTTTCAGCATCCAATACTGTTTTCCCAAATCAGTATGGTAACTTGCCTCGGCGGTCCACTTGCCGGGACTCTTTGTGTTGTGTATGGTTAAGACGTTACTTCTGTTATACCTTATCAACCTATTAATTCTCTTAAGTGTTTTGCTTTCCCAAGAATGCACCTCATTGACTAACTTGTGACCAGTTTCAATCATACAACCTTCAGACTGTTTGTTATACTGTTAATTAATAGCTCTACACTGATATTTGTGTCATATTTTATTTAAATACAATTGTATGTTATAGCCTACATAAATTCGCTGTTATTCTGTAAATATTGTAGTTATTTAGGATAAAAAGAAAGACTACATTTTAATCGGGCTTCCCTATTTAGCGGGGCAGGACAACACACTATTCTACTAGACAGCGGGGAGGGACAGCACAATATTGCTGTGGGACAGTTGGATATATGGCCGGAGGGGTCCTTTTGTCACTAATATAAGCGGGACATTGTAAGGGTATATCGTGAATGGGACGAGTTATATAATAATATAATCCATCCTGCTCATGTTAGTGCCAAAAATAGTTTTTCCTGCTCATGACATATCCCAACCCGCTCTTGTTAGTGATAGCAATACTTTGTCCCGCTGGTAATATAATGTGTTGTTCCCCCACTTAACGAGTGTTGATTAAAAAAGTGCTCATAAACAGAGAGTTCTTGCATGCGGCATTTCCATACTGGTGTGAGAAATATGGTTAACACAAAAATATCTCATGATGTATGCACTTTTATTATTGGTGCAAAAGTGGTCGATTTGTCCTTTTGTAGCAAAACTTATTAGTTACAGGTTTTTGCATCTTGTCACCTGTATTTTGTGGCATTCCCACAATAGTACCTCATGTTGTGCTTTTCTAACCATTTACAAATATTACTGAAGTTTGACAAATTTGTAATATATACCGGTACTGGACTGAGCTTAAAGAAAAATCAAAACGCATACATTTTTACTGTGGTAATGCTTTATAAAATCACTACTTTTCCATTTTTTAGGTTGGTTAAGGCTTTCATTTTAATCATGACTTCTGCCGAAAGCATTTGTTATACTCTGATTAATAGCTCATCTATCACGGATGAACCAACTAATGAAACAACCTTGAAAAATGAGATTGAACATGGAGATGTTAGAACTAAGACAGAAGCCCTAAAGAAAGTGATTTTGATGACTTTGAATGGGGAAAAATTGCAAGGTAAATTCTTATATTTGTTAACAAATGCTTGTTTTGTCTAAAACAGTTACAGAAGAAGAATATCGATTTAATTTTGCAAAAATTCATTTAACTGATTTGTAAGCACTTCGCAGAATAATTTGTTTCTTGATGTTATCTCACTCATGGAGCATTGCATGTTAAATGCAAAAACATTTTGTTGCAAAATATGATTATGCCATAAATAATGAAACTCTCGTTATATAGACTGGACTCATGTCAATACTCTCTAGATAGGCAGTTTAATTAAAAAGTTTTTATTGTTATCTTCCAGGTTTACTGATGACCATTATAAAATACTTGCTCCCATCTGATAACCATACCATCAAGAAACTGTTGCTGATTTTCTGGGAGATTTGGCCGAAAACTGATGCTCAGGGAAAACTTCGCCCGGAGATGATCTTGGTTTGCGATGCTTACAGAAAGGTGTGTTCTTTCTTTCACACTGTATTCTGTGATTTAAATTTTAAATGTTTAAGTCGCGTAAAACAAGATTTTAGCAATGTCTTATTCAAATAGAATTGTAGTGATAACTGATATAGAAAATATGTAAAAATATATAATTGTGATTGAATTAGATATGTAGGATGATGCTGTCTTTCTATATAAATACATTGTAATATTTAAACAACTGATTTTTTAATACTGTTTTCGTTAAAATGCAGGAACAATTATAAATTAATATAAATTAGGATTATAAATTAAATGATAATATATATAGTTATCAAATAAATGTTTATAAGGCATAACCGTACATCTGGTGTTTTTCATTCCTGTACATAATTATTCAAGTGTCCCATTTGCACAATTTGGGTATAAATGACTTAAAACAGGCTTTGTTCTAAAGTTAAATTTGTTTGTATCAGGACTTGCAACACCCTAATGAGTTTATTCGAGGGTCAACTTTAAGATTTCTCTGCAAACTACGGCAATCAGAGTTAATTGAACCACTCATGCCAGCAATCCGATCTTGTCTTGAACATCGACACAGTTATGTAAGGAGAAATGCTGTGCTAGCTATCTACACCATTTTTAGGTGAGTGTTTTCATTTAGTCTCATGTTTTCGAAAAAAAAACAATTTTACACTGTAAGCAAAATTCTATTTAAAGTCAATAATTAACCTTATAACTAAGACCCTACCAATCATAACAGGTGGTGCTATTTGTTTTTTTTTGCCCTAGTAATGGAAACTATGTGTTACTATTTTACTAACCACCTGTGCTCAGCAGAATGTGTTGAAGTTTTTACCAACATTTAAAATCAATTATTATATTTAGAAACCAAAAATGACACATTTAAAAAAATATTTTTTTGGCCATATTTTTTCATTGTTGCTTCTGACTTTATTTCATTCATTACTCCCATGTTGTAGGAAATTCGACCAGTTGATTCCGGATGCCCCGGAGTTGATCCACGAGTTCCTCGAGGGAGAGAAAGACGCTTCGTGCAAGCGGAACGCCTTCATGATGCTCATCCACGCCGATCAGGAGCGAGCTCTCGATTATCTCAGCACCTGCATTGACCAGGTTTGTAACAATTTAAACTTTATAATAATATTCTAGAATCATAAAAGTTCTCTGCAGCGTTTTAAGATCATTGTTTTTGCCGGTACTCATTCCGTAGGTTTTAATTTTTTCTTCTAGTTTTAAG
>CH002433.1:12512-27475 GCA_000149265.1 Ciona savignyi | reverse complement strand
AACTGAACTCCTTTTAACTGAACCCCTTTAAACTAAACCCCTTTACAACTGAACCCATTTCAATTGAACCTCTTTACAACTGAACCCCCTTTTCAGTTAAAAGCGTTCGGTTAAAAGGGGTTCAGTTGTAAAGGGGTTTAGTTGTAGGGGCTCAGTTGTAAGGGGTTCAGTTGTAAGGGGTTCAGTTGACTGGTCACCAGATTAACGTTGCCTGCTTTGTTATTGAGCTTCTCACACTCATTTGCTGTAATCTGTGTTCTGTTTTTCATTATAACATGGGATGTCCTTAAGTTTTGGTGTTTAGAATTATTCTAGAATCGCTATTCTTGAATTAGAATTTCAAACCACTGTGAAATAGACAAATCTGATTTTATTCGAATATTGAATCTGGAATGGACAAATTAATTATGACATAGAAGTTATATGTTTCGTTAGTCTTCAGCTGTCAGTTGATATATTCATTTTAATGTCCCCCCTAACTGTCTCCCCCCCAGAGCGGCAGCGCAGTGCTACATCGAGTTGATCGTGAAGGAAGCCGACAACAACGTGAAGCTGATTGTGTTGGATCGATTGGTGGAACTTAAAGATCACCCTCTGCATGAGAAAGTATTGCAGGTGAAATGGGGTGGATCATATTTGTTTATTTGTTACACAAAGTAGCAAAGTTTTTTAAAGAATACTTTAAAGGGACCTTGCAACTTTATTTTATGACATTTTAGCCCATGGTAATATTGTATATAATTCGTGTGGTATAAGAGTCAATCCTAGTGTCCATGGTTCATTCAAACATTTCGATAATGAACCATCATTCCTACTTCAATAAGTTTCTTTAAAAAAACTTTTCAAAATTGAATTTTCCAACAAATTTTCTCATTCCCTTTCATCCATAGGAACTGGTAATGGACATATTACGTGCGCTAAGCTCTCCGGACTTGGAAGTTCGTCGTAAAACCCTCGATCTCGCACTCGATCTCATCTCCTCCAGGAACGTAGAGGATTTGGTCAAGTTTCTAGAAAAAGAGGTGAACTTATCAATGTCATCAAATTTAAAATTTTGTCAGTGAACATTTTTTTACAACAAATAAAAGTTTATAATAGTGTAACTGAACTTGAAAGACATTAACAGTTTGGACGGTCAGGAATTGGGGTTATATTCAGATTTATAAAATTTTCCTAGTTGTAGGATACAGTTCCCTTCGTTCCAACTTTTTATTGTTAGTATAGTTTTACATAGATAAAGTGTATTATGTATACAAACAGCTTTTGATAATTCTCTTTTGTTGATCAACCATAGTACAAATATGTGGCCGGAAGCTAAGATATTACGCCAATTTATATATTTTTGCCACTGGGGCCAATTAAGTAATCTTGGATTTATTGATGTAGTGTAAATGGTTTGAACCAAAAAAGCTGCATACAAAAACAACAAAATTGTTCCACATGTTGTCAATGAGACAGTTAACACTCTCATTTCTTCCCCAGGTTACAAAGTCAGCCAACGCCCAAGGCCACGACAACACTGATAAATATCGTCAACTCCTGGTCAAATGCATGCACGCATGCACTGTTAAATTTCCAGATACAGCTGCTTTGGTTATCCCAGTGGTAAGTTTGTAAATTTGAATTATTTTATAAAGAGCTTCTAAAGTAGAAATTGCTTACAATATTTTGTAATTTTCAGACTGGTTACTTTAATATACATTGCGTTATCACATGCAAAAATAAGTTTTTGTGTCCACAAGGTTGTATTTTCCTGATCAGCTGAAAATCAAATATATCATGTCTCACCACTATCTATGTCTTTTAAATGGTTTTCATGCCCCAAGTACACAACTTACCGGCATTACCTGATGTAGTAGTTTCAAAATGGTACTGATCGGTCGGTAAATTTATATATTCAACAATAAAAATAGCTCTGTTAACCCGATTGTGCCGCACTGTTTGATCCCCCTATGTTGCTTGTATTAGTGGCCAGGATTATCACATCAGCCTATCCTCACACACTTCTTGTGTGAACGCTCATATTTCCACTGGATTATATCACACTGTTTCCCTATTTAGGTTATTTAAGGCTAAAACTAAACTCTAAAAATGTTGTGCAGTGCCAAAGTTTTGGTTGGATAATATCCACACCCCTCATATACCGCTGATAACCTCCCGCCCCCTCACATCCACAGTTAATGGAATTCCTGGGAGATAGTGAGGAGCTAGCTGCAGCTGATGTGTTGGTGTTTGTGCGCGAGGCCGTCCACCGATATGAGCAGCATAAACCACTCATCCTCGATAAGCTGCTCGAGGTGTTCCCATCTATTCGAACTGCTAAGTGAGTTGGGAATTAGATACTGAAACATCCTGCTGTATTTTAAGTGTGTTTTCTTTTAATTATCATTTTAAAGGGGCAAAAAAACTATACTTACTTTTACTTACTTACAGTCTTTACATGAAAAACACATAAAACTTGTGTGGTATACAAAAATGAAAATAAAGCAAATTTACGATTAGTGTGAATTTGCAGATTGATGAGTATAAATATATATGATAACCTGTTTTGCCCTATATAAACAATCATGTTAAGTGGTTTGTATATTGGTCAGCAATATGTTGTTTGTACCATGTTTAAATTCATGTGAGTCGGTTATCTGATTTGTATATAGCACAAAAAGTAGGCGATCAAAATAGCATTTAGGAATATGTTTAGTTCATTGCAATTTGTGTAACTTAACTGGAGACTTGGTACCAATGGATAAGAAATGGTAAATAGACGTCTTCGATTTAGTGATGCAAGCCCAACCCATTTATACAAATCTTAAAATATTAACTCGTTTAACGCAGGATTCTGCGTGGAGTTCTATGGATCCTGGGTGAGTATTGTGAGGGGACGGCGCGCATTCTTCGCTTCGTCACCGAGGTTCGGAACTCCGTGGGGGAACTCCCCATGGTGGAGAACGAACTCAAACTCGCTGCCGGGGAGGAAGTGGAGAAAGAAGAGGAAACAGAGAAGACTGGGAAGGTGAATTTGAATCTTTGGAAATAATTTTATGGTGGAAATTAGTCGACTTTTTGCTTTTTTTAATTGAAAAAAAATAGTTTTTTCCTGATGGCTACCTGTCACCTTTTATATTACCTAGTTTCCATGTTTTCTCCGTACTTTAAAAAATTATGTTTTTATGAAAATTCATACTTCAGAGCAAAAATGTTTTTTTACCAAAATTATAGAAAAATAAAGTGATTTTAACTTCAGATAAACTGAATTTTTTTACTTCATATAAGTAAAAATATCATTTGATTTTAGTTATTCCATTAAATTTGCTAAAACAATTTTTAGTTTATTTGGTTAAGTTATATATACAATATATCAATTAACACTGTCATCATATTGCAAGTCATCATCCTCACGCCAAGTCACTGAGATGGGCACCTACGTTACCCAATCAGCGTTCAGTGTTGCCAAATCGAAGTCGAACAAGTCGCAACAAAATCGTCCTCCACTTCGGCAATTCTTCATGGACGGCGACTTCTCACTTGCCGGATCGCTCTCTACCTCCCTCACCAAGCAAGCTCTCAGATTCCTCGCCACCTGTCCCGATGAACGGAAGCAAAATGTAAGATATCTATGGTTCTCGGACTGCCTGATTATTTTAAAATTCGCCGAAGATGCCTTATATAGCTAAAACATATGCAAAATGCACTATTATTCAATTATATTTGTTGCTTTGAATCATAATCAAGTTGTCCCTTGTGTCATATATTCCTTTAATTCTCCAGTTGTGAGTATTTATTTATTTGATTTTTATTTTTTCCCTGGAAAGTAATCCAACTCTTCGCAATTTAAGAAATGTTTAAAATCAAGGGGTTTATTTGTACAACGTAAACAGATTATATGTGACATATTCAACATGACATGGTGCACTTCAAAGCTAAATACCTAATATTCAAATCCTTTTTATATGATTCATAATCCGAAAGCTGCTTACCCCTAGCATAATGGTGCTTATGTTGGTCTAGAAAAACAGTGAACATCACACCATTCCATCCTCAGTCATTCATTGCACAAAGCATGTTGATATTGTCGAGTGTGATGCACCTGGGACGCTCCTCGCTGCCCAAGAAAGCCATCAGTGACGATGAAGTGGACAGACTCACTGTGTGTTTGAAGGTTTGACTGCTTTATTTACTTCTACTTAACTTTATAGTATGCTAAATATGCAGTTTATCTGCAACTTAAAACCAACTTTTATGCAGATGTGATGATTTTTAATTTGTATGTTGGCTTAAAATATAGAGAAACATTACCAATAAACAGTAACAAGCATTTTTTTGTATAAATTCAGCTAACAAATTTAAAAATAGGTTGCTATTATTTAGATTATGAAATTATAAAGGTAAATTGACATGACTTTAACTTATTAACATTACTAAATTTCTACACCGGTGAAAATTGAAACAAAAAACAAATCGTCTCTCAAAGGCGACCCACTAATCCACCCATATAACCCGTTGCATAAAATAGCTGACCACTTGACTTTGGGCAGATGCTGAATAAATAATAAATATCTAAATGAAAATATTCCACTCGCATAGATATCCTAAATCTTGTTGAATACACTGGTGACTTATATTATATTGGCAAAACACCTGTATGATCGAAACTGGCTAGTTGGTTCTTGCCAGGGATAAAAACTTTAACATGATTATCTCATCTGTAAAGATAGTAGTGACACCTAGATCCATCCGCCAAAACGACCATATAACTTAAACTCCATTCAACAAAGGTTCTTGCTGAACGTGATGACACAATGGCCGACATCTTCACCTCGAAATGCCGGACCTCGCTTTCCAACTTGCTTGAGATCAGAGCTGCGGAGGAAAGTGTCCAGCGTAGGGCAGCAGAGAGGAACAAAACTGCACTTTGTGCTGTTCAGGTGAAAACTGATTGTATGAAGATCTAATTATTGGTTTGATATTGTAGTTGGTTTCTGTTAATACACAATCTCCCATTGTAATCGCCCTCTCGAATAGTTTGTAAGGTTATTGCATCACAATTTTCAGCTGAATTTTTTGCAATTTTTAAACTTGTCACTAGTTGTTTGTATCCATGGGAACTAAGCTGATATCGGCTAAACATAATAAATTAATGGGTGGACGAGTGGTAATCTGAAGATTGCCTGTCTATTAACCATACCATTTTCCCATCTTTGAGACTAAAACATGAACATCCTTTCCTGGCAATGAACATATGTGAGAAGTTCATGGATTGCTCTGACTTATATCCCAGCAATCGCAACAAGTTGATATAAATCGATGAAATCTATAAACAAATGTCCCAACCCTCCATCCAGGCTGATGATCCAATCAACTTCGCGCAACTTCTCGCAAAGGCCGACGCTGGCTCACTGGAGGACCAATTCGAACTTAGTCTCAGTGCAGCCGTAGGAACGCTCAAACAGAAGAAAGAAGCGAAAGACCCGACATCGTCCAAACTTAACAAGGTTCCAACATATTTAAGATGTTTCACTATTGAGTGAAAACAGACATTTTTGCAAGATAAAACATTTTTGGATATTAAGGTTTATCAACGAATAAAGGACATTTGTAGAATATTATATACATTACATTTTTTCTACTTTGCTGGTTTAAATAGAATTTATTATATAGACCATGTACAAGAACAAAATAGCTCTGGGAGGTTTCATTAATCAGATTGTTCCAATGAGAAGACAATAGATTGATTGTATCCAGTCTTACAATTGTAGAAAATGTAAATTTCGGAGGAATTTGTTGGGATAGTAAATATGAACAGTTCAATTAAAATCCATATGGTGTAGGTAACCCAGCTGACTGGCTTCTCGGACCCAGTATATGCTGAAGCGTACGTCCATATCAACCAATACGACATCGTACTTGATGTGCTGGTGGTGAACCAGACCTCCGACACCCTGCAAAACTGCACTGTTGAACTTGCTACTCTAGGTAAACATTGATTCAATTCATTTTTATCATGGCATAAATATCGATCATTGTATAGATGCAGTAATACATTTTTATGTTGTTTTTATAAACGGTATTATTATTGTTAGTTTTTGACGGTATCAGTTAAAAACAAAACACTAAATAAATGTTGTAACATACTCTGGGTGTTTCCACCCTATGGGTTGTTACTGTTTCATATTTATCACAAGTTTATTTGTTGTACCACGTATCGATTCAAATCGTGATTCCAGGTGACTTGAAACTGGTGGAGAAACCCAGCCCATTGACCCTTGCGCCCCACGATTTCGCCAACATCAAAGCAAGTGTGAAGGTTGCTTCTACCGAGAATGGGATTATTTTCGGAAATATTGTCTATGACGTCACAGGGGCTGTTAGTGACAGAAACTGCGTCGTGCTAAATGACATCCACATTGATATAATGGATTACATACAACCTGCTACTTGCTCAGATGCTGAATTCAGGTACTTGCTTTTCTTCTTGCTTTTCCTAAAAAAAGTTGAAGCTTAAATGCATACCTTTTTAGCGAGTTTAACTGTATTTTCATTAATTTTTTTGAATTTTGTCTACTGACGTACATGGATTTTGCATTCACAACATGGCTGGTGGGATTTAAATGGTGTAATGAACCCATGGTAGTGTTTCGAAAGCTATTGCTGGTTTTATCAACATTGTATCTTAAATGAAGCATTTTGGTATTTTCGATGAAGCAAATATGATAAAAATTAGCAGAATTAGCAAAGACGTGGTAACTATTAATTTACAATATGTTCCTATGATGCAATTTTTTAGTTAAAAAAGTTAAAAATTTTCAAATCTTCTTTCTAGACAAATGTGGGCTGAGTTTGAATGGGAGAACAAAGTGACGGTGAACACGAATATCTGCCAACTTGTGCCATTCCTGCAGCACATATTGAAAAGCACCAACATGAAGTGCTTGACTCCAGAAAAAGTAAGTTGAATTGAGTGTGGGTGTAGTATAGCTGGTATGGTAGGAATGGAATTAAGGTATTCAACAGAATGTGCATACACGTCGGAACAGAAGCTATTTCTGTGTGTTGTATGTTCTAAAGTTGTTGATTTAATTTTTACTTAATTTCTTGTGGCGATTCGAGTTGGGATAGGAATATAAAACTTTTTAAATATTTGTTATACTTTAATATATGCTTAAACTCAAATTGTGAAATAAAACACCCGAAGTTTTAAGTTCATAGTGATTTTTACACTGTTTAATAATACGTTGCTGAAATGTCAAGCCACCAAAAACAAAATATATTTGCTAATAAAAATGTGCTTTTACGTATGATCTATTGTATTGTTGCTTACCATCTTCCAATTTATCAGGCATTGGGTGATGAGTCCGGGTTTTTAGCTGCTAATTTATTCGCCAAATCCATTTTTGGTGAGAACGCTCTGGCTAATGTCAGTATAGAGAAACCTGTCGGTAACGGACCAGTGACCGGACACATAAGAATACGAGCTAAAAGCCAGGTATGAAGGCAATTCCATCTTAAAATAATTGTTAAAAAGCTAAAATAGTTGTTTTTGTTCATTTATTTAAAACTGTGATTTACTTCTTAAAATTAGATTCATGTATTATTTTAATGGTGATTCGTGTTGTATAACTCTGACAAGTCAATCGTTAGAAGACCATGTAACTACAGATTGTTTGTGGCTTTTCCATTCATACACATTTTATTTGACTTGGTGGAAAATTCTGATGAGAAAGCTAATTCTTTCATGTTGTCTGGAGAAGGTCATTTAAGTTCACATTCGATGGTAACATCACTTGGGATTTTGATATTTTTTAAATTTCGGTATCACTGGGCTGAAGCAATGTCGGTTAAGTTCCGTTTGTATAGAAACAGACAAATGGGAAATGCAGATGGTAGGTTTCGAACGCAAACCAACTATAAGGCAATTCGGCACATTGAAATAACTTTTGCCATTTTCTATGCAAATTTATTTATTTTCAACATTTTCCAGGGCATGGCGCTCAGCCTCGGTGATAAAATGAATCTCTCGCAGAAGAAGACGAAGAAATAACGCCGAATTTATCCTCTTTATTACGTCATTACCAACTTCCTTTTTTTCCTTCTGAGAACGCTAGATTGTATAACATATTGTATAGAAGCTATATTTATGGATAAGCTCTTTACGGTTTGCGCGATGTTTCATTCCCGTGTTGTTTGCAAACGCATTCTTGCTCGTGCGTTAAGGAGCAGCTATGTAAATATGTATTTCGTGAGCTGAGCTACAAGTGCATTTTCCAAGAACCAACATGTCAATGCACCAACCTCGCTTAAACCTTTCTGCCAGATTGGAGAAAGTGCCATTCTATAAGCTTGTAGTTGACAGGGTGCAAATACACGAAACAAATCGACTTGTGTGAAGTTTGTTTTAATATCCGTAGAGACATTTCATTTCCTTAGTTCCCCGGTATTTGGAGTTAAATAAAAAGTACCCACAAAGAAGTCAAAATGAGTATTACAGCACGTTGATCAAATCAACTTGAAATAAAGAAATGAAGAACCTCAAGTGCATTTCTCCGACCTTCGTTTAATTAAACAATTTAATTAAAAGCTTTTCATTCTGCCCATGTGTATCTGGCGGCCGAAATATGCTTCCATTTTGGTAACGTGAACCAAAATGTTTTGTTTTCTAGGGATCTCAGCGCACAACCTAATCATAATTTAAAATTTTGTCTGATTCAAGTTCCTTAACCAAAGATGTAAAAACGTTTTAATTACTTTGGAAAATACCCAAATGTTGTATTTATATTTGTCGTCAGATATGGGTTTAGATATAATTTCGGATACTTCTACCTAACGTGATTTAGATATAATTTGGGATACTTCTGCCTAACATGATTTAGATATATATATATATATATATAAAAAATGTCTTCGTATACACTGTTTTGTAATGGCCGGAGTATAAGCACCTAACAGAATGGTTATCTGGTTAACATGATTACAAGGCTAAATAGATCTCAAGTTGCATTTTTATGAGTGAATCGCGATAATGGGATTCCCAATCATATCAAAATGACATCTATTTTTCTGCATTGCAACTTGTTTACACGCTTTCATTGTTAGTCGATATCTTGGGACTAGATCAGTGTTTACCGAGTCACACTTAAACAAGAAAGTATTTTTCGAATTATTTCAAATTCCCCCTTCGTATGTCATATGTCTGCGACTTGTACAACACATTTTCGTTCTTTTTTTATTATGACATATTGCTTTATACGGGTCTTTGTGGTATATAAGAGCTTATTATGCATTAATAGCAACAAGGTAAAATATAACTTGTCATTAAAGCAGCAATATTACATTTTTAATATATATACATTTTTAAAAGTAATATATATATATATACATCTACTCTGCGATAAACTGTTTAGTTTTCCAAAGGTCATCAGTGATCGTCGGATCTTTACAATTACATGTGGTATTATCTTCACAAGAATGGTAAAACGAAACATTTTTAGGACAAGTATTAGTCCTGTTTGCAGTGCGAGAGAGTCTAACAAGAGTAAATTCACTTTGTTCAGCCATTTCATGTCCACGCTCTCACCGATCTCAGTTGTATATTCCCTCCGGTCAAAACAATTCCAATGTTTTTTATTCGGTCGGTTACACCGCTCAAGTTATAAAAGTTTTCTGACAAAACAGCGGCCAGAGGCACACCTGCCGATGGTTCAACTACAAGCTTAGCTCGCTCCCATATCAACTTCGTGGCTGTAGCGATCTCTTCTTCGCTAACTATTATTACGTCATCAACGAGATTTTGAATAATTGGCCACGTGACCGGACCTATGTTTGTGCACAGACCGTCTGCCACCGTTTTAGGATATACTTCTAACGGGGTCATACCTCCGTTCTTTTTCGATTGGTAACAAGAATTGGCTATCTCAGGTTCAGCGCCGTACACTTTAATGTCTGGCTTCAGTTGCTTTGCAGCAATGGCAACACCACTTATTAAGCCTCCCCCACCGACTGGCACAACTATGGCGTCCAAATCGGGTTGATCTTCTAACATTTCCAAAGCAACTGTGCCTTGTCCTGCTATTACATTATGGTTCTGACTGCTTGATACAAATGTTGCCCCGATATCTCGTTGGATTCGTTTGCAAGCTTCCTCCCTTGCACTGTGCGATGCTTCGCATTCGACAACTTCAGCTCCGAGCAAGGCAACAGTGTTGCGCTTAAAACTTGGTGATGATTCCGGCATGACAATTGTCGCGGGGATATTTAGAGTTCTTCCAACGTTTGCTATAGCCATACCATGATTTCCACTGCTGTGTGTTATCAAGGACTGGACTTTTCCTGAATTTCTGGAGTTTAGAACACTATTAAATGCGCCTCTTGATTTAAAGGAACCAGCTTTTTGCAAATTCTCCGCCTTAAAATATATGTTTCGGTCGCACAATTCTCCAATGCTCCTACATGTAACAAGCGGGGTCCTTTCAATGTACTGCTGGATACATTTCCTCGCTTTCAAAACATCAGACAAATTTGGAATTTCGTCAATCGCAGACATACTGTGAAAACAAAAGAAACTTCAATATCAATTGATCATAACGGAACAGAAATGTAAGTGCACTTCTTCAAAAGCACACTCGAAGCTGAAATCGACTTTACACAATACTAGAATTCGATACCACGAACTGTTTCTCTGCGTTTGTTTATACTGTTGATGTTTGCCGTATGTTCACTTTCCTGTTGTGAATAATTCAGTTAATTAATCGCTTCCTGCTGCACTCATCATTTCTTACCTCGTGAATTAACAAGTTTATTGTTTAATTTAAAATATATAAACTGTAAATATTAGTCCGACCGGTTAGTCTGGCGGTTTAGTGCATCGCGTTTCAATCGAAAGGTTGCAGGTGCGAAACTGGTCGCTAGCTATTCGGTTGTGTGTCTATCTTATACAACACACTGCATACACAATGCATGGCTCCGGTAACCCGACGATGGGCGCGAGGTGATCTGACGAGTGCCCGTGTGTTAACCCCCCTGGTTTTATCATTCACCGGGATAAACATGATTATCCTATCCTATTTATTAAAATTAGAGGAATTAAAAAAAACCTTCTTTGGTCCGACCGTTTATCCGATTGCCTACGAAGCTAGACATCCGATTATATTTTCCCCTCGGTTTTAACCATTTGTAATTACCCATATGTATTTTATATTTGAGAGAGTACGTGTTATTTTGAATCATTTTTTTTCCTTTTTAAATTATTACACCTACATATTTCTTTATAATTTAAAGTAAATAGTCTCGTTGGTTCGTCGCAACGTCTATTATGCAATAACAGTGCTGAAAACTTCGTTCTTATATGAATAGGGGTCTAGAGAATTCCCCTTAATGAGGTAAATTCAAAATATTATGCCTACTCATATAACTTAAAAATGTCAATTTTCTGAATTTAACAATATTGAGTAATTATTTCTAACCTAAACAGCTCCACAAAGTATGCCCCGCGAGCGTTACACAAAAATATCAAAGAAAAATATGGAGTGAAAACAACATCCGTTTCGAATATTCGAGAACACTAAATATAATGCATTATTATTAGCACATATATAACATATTTGAACAACCTTAACCAATACAAATCAAAAAAGAACTTCGAGATAAACAAATTAGATAAAAAAATCAAATTCCCATTTTCTACGATTTCAATCCCCAGAAACACATGCCCAGCTAAATCAGTAATCAGTCTACTTAACGCTTTATTTACACTTGAAGGAACAATCAAGTTGAAACTCATAAAATGTTACTAAATATGTATAACGTGTGCAGCATTCAATGCCGGATATATTACAAGGGAATTTCCGATAGAACCACGAATTAAAACGAACGCCGCTTTTTTTAATTTTCGACGTGAATATTTTTGTTAGAAGTTATTTCTATCTTATCGTATCTTACAGGTATTTAGGCTTAAAGGATTTAAACAATCGGATAAAAGTTTTAGTAATGTTATCTACAATGGTTTAAATGTGCGTTTATCTGAATTTCATTAACGAGACGAAATGCCGCACAGTCAACACAACATTTTGGGTAATCTTAAAAATTAAACCGTGGTAAACATATAGTTTTAACCCGCATTCAGGCACAAATTGTTAGCTAATGAGATGCAGATGTACACTCATTTGACTATATTTCTTTATATAAAGATCGAAAACAAGTTTGGTTTAAATACACCAGCCTGTTGTCAAACACATACTTCTTTGATTAATATACGTCGGTTTAATCAATATAACTTTGGTGCGGCTCGCTAAGGTTTTAATATTTAAGAGTAAAATTACGCATTCTCAGTAAAAACATTTTATTATTTGCATGTACAAAATGTATATGTTACAAAGGTAAATAGGTTCAGTTGCAGTGACTCAGTTGTAAGATGTTTAATTCTAAAGGGTTCAGTTGTCTGGTCATTTGTTAAATTTCTCCCAATTATTAAATGGTACTTTTTGACATCTTTGATAACTAGAACATTCGACAAAATTCATTTTAGAAAATACACGATTAAGTTGGAGGGTATGGTCTCCACGAATTAAAACACTAAAAAGGTTAAGTATTTTGCCTATAGGTAATATTCGGTGAATGATAAAACCAGGGTACAATTTGTGTTCGGGCATAACTATATGCTGTTCGCTGCCATGTCTACAAGCTGCTATTTAAATTACCAACTCATTCTTAAATGATTTCGGAGGAACAAAACACCCCTGTCGAGCATTTGACGACAAAATGCAGTCTTGGCTCTTGTTATTACGCAAAACTTGATTAAATGAGAGGAATAATTTAAAGAATATTTACATTGCTTTTAATACGTTTTAACCGCAACTGTGAGCACAAGTTAGACTGACTTCTGTCCGTAAACGTCCTTGTGTTTTCCACTCTAGGATAAACATTGCTATCTTATCCTAAACTTTTAATAGTGGTGGAAGACATTTGACACTAATATAATGTTTGTGGTTTTAATAATGTGCGAAATGTTAATTACAATAAACAAAGTAAAACAATTATATGTTTAGATTTCCCATTTTTATAGAACTCTCTGTTAAATTTTTTTTTTCTTTAGTGGGCGACGTCATTATAAGGGTCAATATTGATAATGGTTTCCTAGGGTGAACGACCTCACTTTAGCTACAACAATGATACAGCGATTTTATGGCTGACTTTACTGTGTCAAATATTCAGTTTATTTGCTCGTTGCAGTAGACCAACAACATCTATCATTCTGAACATCACAAATGATTAACCGTTCACTCAAAATAAACAAAGCCGAAGTTACTAATGTTTTTTTTTATTGTGATATACATACAAGCGCTTTAATATTAAAATTATTGTAGTTTCTACCAATATAACTCAAACCGATGTTACAAAAATGGTAATCGAATCTACATATTACAGCTAGCAAGTTGTGTATTTAAACCTGTGCTCTTCAGGCTACAGCATTGCGCGGTTTCTGTTTAATTATATCGGTCTCATATATAACAAACAAAAGGAAAAATCAAATAGGTAAATTTGATATTTCTACTTCTCGCGTTCAGTGATAGTGTTGAATGAATATTAGATGTGTATGGTGGCATATCGTTATCACCATTTTTTTCATCAAACCTTGAGATTTTTTATTTACGATTTCCATTTTCGTTTCTGTGATTTCATTTTTAATTTAATTTCATTTCTCATTTTGTTTTTTATTTCATTTCTATTTCGCATTTTTTTTGCTAATTTCACTTTTAATTTCATTTCTATTTAAATTATAGCAACGTATTAAACGTCACATTAGCTGTCGCTTCAAAATATGGTAGTAAATAGTTGCACCTTCCGAACCAGAAACCACCGAAGTCAATTATTACGGCCACACAATCGCATGGTGCTTCCCCCAAACTAGTGCGAATTCTATATTTGATTTCTATGAATTTTGATAACGTTGAGGCACTCTCCTAATTTAAACCACGGTTTTGATAACGCTGTGCCACCTGGCCAAATTCATTTTAAATTTTTAAAACGAAATTGAAAATGAAATTAAAAATGAAATTGAAAACAAAATGAAAATAGAAATGAAATTGAAAACAAAATGAAATTGAAAACAAAATGAAAATAGAAATGAAATAGAAAACACAATGAAATTGAAAATGAAATTGAAAACAAAATGAAAATAGAAATAAAATTAAAAACAAAATGAAAGTAGAAATGAAATAGAAAACAAAATGGAAAAAGAAATATAATTGAAAACAAAAAGAAAATAGAAATGAAATTAAAAATGAAATAGAAAACAAAATGAAATTGAAAACAAAATGGAAATGAAATGAAAATAGAAATGAAATTAAAAATAAAATAGAAAAAAAATGGAAATAGAAATAAAATAGAAAACAAAATGGAAATTGAAATTAAATTAAAAATGAAATAGAAACAAAATGGAAATCGAAATAAAAATTCAAGGTTTGATGAAAAAAAAATGGTGATAACGATATGCCACCTAGATGTGTGATGTTTTGTTCATTTACTTTTGGCCATTTTGCTGCTCTTTGTGCTAATATTGTTTTTACACAGCGTATATATTATATCCGGTCGGCGGAATTGCTTTGTTTTGTTTTTAATATTGTTTTCACTACGCTTATTTTGGATTAATACAGTTATTATTCACTTGATTAATAAACGCGATTGTGCTTTTCTTGTTGGACTCTTTTGTTTAAGTTTTATGTGTTATTATTATTATTATTCCTAAGTCAGATGTCCAATACAGTATTATTTTCACGCTACGATTAATTTATTCATAAATAAAAAAAAATTTGTCGTGCGACGAAGCCTCCGAGCTTCTTTTAAACATTGCCTAATTGGGGGTCTGCTCCTCGAAATTAGAATATTGAAATTATATAGTATTTTGATTACAAACTTTAATTTGGATCTTTCTTTGAAACCAATTGCCCAATAGAATCCACTGATTGTTTTTGAGA
>CH002434.1:560905-575571 GCA_000149265.1 Ciona savignyi | reverse complement strand
AGAGTAATTAGTGTATCACACGGGCATAATTAATGGCAATTTCGTGGTTTTGAGTGAATTGTTCAATTCCATAGTTGACCACATTAACTATTTCGATTGCATTCCATTATTAATAATAACATTACAACTTAAACCCTTTCTCCTTAAAACAGAATTTGAATAAAAAATGAGAACACTGCATTGATCATTATTTTTCAGTTGGTAAACTAGTGTAACGATATTATTATTATGGTTCTGTCAATTACTTCATCGTCACCTAAGTAATTCGTATTACGTCTTTTAATATTTACTGAACCATATCATTAGGTTAGGATAGGATAGGATATTCATAGGATAGGATAGGATATTCATGTTTATCCCTGTAAACGGAAAAACTAAGGAGGTTAACACACGGGCAATCGTCAGATCACCTCGCGCCCACCGTCGGGTTACCGGAGCTATTGCAATGTGTTGTGTATGGACACATTCCTTTAATTTAGTAGAAACTATAATCCGGTAGGTACAGGCAATGTCCATGAAGTGCCTTGCCCAAGGACACACCCGACTAGCTAGTGACCATTTTCGCACCTGCAACCTTTCGATTAAACCGTGGCGCACTTAACCGCTAGACTAACGGGCCGGACAATTGCATAGATTCCGGTCACCAAATTAAATTGAAAGGACACTCGGAGATATACGCGAGAGCGTGAACAGGTTGTCGCTATTGGAGTTGCTACAATAGCAACAGATCAAGCATAGCGTTACTTACCAGTGTCAGATGATGAATAATATCGTTGCTTTTCTTGTTTCTTTACTTGTTTTACTTCTTTGTGCTTTCCTGAAAACGCCAAATAGAAACTGGTAAGTTTTAAACCAAAAAGTATCGCCCACACTAGTATCAACCAGTATGAGTTTCAACCCAAACAAGAATCAACCCAAACAAGAATCAACCCAAACAAGAATCAACCCAACCAGGTGTCCACCCTATACTATTTTAATTTAGAATAATTCCACCTAAATGTTCGAATTTTCCCATCCTTTAACTTAGAACAAATTTTAAATGAACTTACCCATCTTTTTCCCCACTTTTAAACTGTACTCCAACACAGGGATTCCGCATTCAACAAAATACCTTCGTCCAGCCTTCGAAAGAACTGGCCTTAATGATGGAACCACTTCTGGTTGTACCTGGGTTGAGGGGTCGTTTTAATGAGTTAAAACCAGTGATGGGATTCAACAGGTTCGCATGGGTTCGGTCGAACCCGTTTTTGAAAAGTCGGGATAATCACCGATTCGATTCTTGCTTTTTTACAGACATTAGACCTTTTAGGGAACCTGTTGTTAGTTAGTACGATACAAAAGAGAACCTGTTCTTAAAATTTTGAAACCCATCACTGATTAAAACATGGGGTAATATGCCAAACAACCCATCCGTTAAATATATGAATAAATGATATACGCAATCCAATGCAATCTGATGATGCACAGCATATGCGCAATACTTAGTCCTACCCTAAATCTACAACCCATTTACAATGCACAATTTTAAGCCAGCTGTTTGTTTATAAACAAATACCAAGTCAACTGCATATACCCCATGCAAACCCATCTAAAGATATTAAACCTTACTAATTTGTAGATAAGCAACCTCACTTGGATATTAGCACACAATTTTTCCAGGACAAATCATCCTCAAAACAAGGTATATCACCATAGAAAAAAGGTGGCAGCTCAAAATATTCGTTTAGTTTATGTACCGCTAAAATAACATTTTTTTCTCTTTTCAATCGACGGACAATTGAAATGTTAGCATGTCACATAAAATATAATGTTAACCCGGTATGGAAAAACCAATCTGCAGATTCCAAATGCCCAAACACTTTGTTTGATGTTTCAGTTTAGTTTAAGTTTATTTGTTCTTTGCTCCATCTAAGTGACAATCCTAGCTGTCAAAATCCTCAGAGACATAACCTTACCCACCATCTACAAAACATACTTACACCAGACTCAATATGGGATGACTCTAATTACCCAGTGTGGGCAGTGTGTAGGTAATGTGGGCACACTTGACACCCTAACTCTGGCACACTGCCCACGCTGCCTACACACTGCCTACACACTGCCCACACACTGCCCACATACTGCCCACACACTGCCCACAAACTGTCTACGCCCTACACACTGCCCACACAGACACTGCCCACACACTGCCCACACTGGATATTTAGAGAAACCGCACAATATCAGGAATCAAACCGACTTACTCTTTTCGAACGGATCAACCGTTTACAGCACAGGGATTTGTACATGGCTCGCACAGCGAGGTTATCGTGGGTAGGTTGGAATTGGTAGAGGTTGCTGATCTTGGACCATTCCCCAATGCCGAAGTACGCGATACCGTGAAGGACATTGTGAGCTTCCCAAATCTCCCAACGTTTCTAAGAAGAAGAAGATATAATGTACTCATTCAAAATGAAAAATCTCCAAAATTGCTTGTCGAAACTGCTTAATTTTGGTATCGTTGGAAAGCTATATGATATAGCACTACAAAACGGACTCGGTCAAACTGCACAAGAAGAATCTCGTTTATAAATGGTTAAAAAAATATTATGCTTGCCATCCCCTTTATTTGATGCAAATTCCGTCATTAAATCGAATCTCAAGAACAAACCACTTACTCTTTGGCTTCTAGTCTTCAACATAGATCTGAATGAATCTTCGCCCAGACCGAGAAAAACGTCATCTTTAAATTTTGCACTCTTTAGTGCTTTTCCCACCGTTTGCCCTGAAAAGTAAACATTTTTTTAAAAAATACTGTTGGGAAAGAAATGTAAAAATATTGGTCAAAAAAATTGTGTATCTATGACAACCCCAGATAATGTAAATATAATTTGGAAATAGTTGCTCTAAGGTTTTTATTTTTTTTAATTGCACCACACCTTTAAGGTTATTTTAATAAAAATAGCAACACATTGTGCATTTAAAGGAGATGAAATATAATAAGCTCTAATAGAACGGCAACGCAGTGGTTCTTAACATGTGGGTAATTACCCAGAAAGAGGTAATTTGGCATTTTAAAAGGGGTAACATAATTTTCGAATTAAAAAAAAGTAACTTTAATGGGAAAGGTTTTTTATGCGCTTTAATTGAACAATAAAACAATTAGTTTTTAGTGGGTTTATTTTGGATTCTAAGCTACTGTTCGGTTGGCTGTCTTTTTCTGTTCCTGTGTTGTGATTTGATTCGTTTGCCATTTTTTTTAGTACTGGGATGAATAAAATAAAAACTAAAAACTAATCAACAAGGTCATTTACCATTCAACTGAGTCCCAAATATTCTGTCTTCAGAGCAGACGTCGCCTGGTTAAATATATTTTAATTGAGTTCACTGCTCGGTCAATAGAGGAAAATTAGGAGAAAAATAAGATAGAGAAAATTGAGATTACTGCTTGGTCAATAGAGAAAATGAGGAAATCATATAAAGAGGGCATTAATCCCATCTTTTGTGAATGCATACCAAGAATGTTGACAACCAACAACCACAATAATTATAACCAGTGATGGGATTCAAAAGGTTCGCATGGGTTCGGTCGAACACGTTCTTGGAACGTCGGGATAATCACCGATCCGATTCTTGCTTTTTTACAGACATTAGACCTTTTAGGGAACCTGTTGTTAGTAAGTACGATACAAAAGAGAACCTGTTCTTAAAATTTTGAATCCCATCACTGGTTATAGCTATTACATGAGATAGACAATGAAATATACAGCTTACCTAGACTTGCTATTGCAGGTTCCTGTAAAGCACAAAGTGTTATTTTAGAAATCGTAAGTGAAACACAACATATAGATTTAAAATTGGGTTAACAAGATATAAGGAGCATTCAGGGATGTATTTTGTAAAAGGGATGTATTTTTAGGAATTCATGTACGAAATTACAGGAAAAAAACAACTCCTTGTTAAGTCTTAGAAAATTATGTTTGTTTGTTCATTTTTGTTCCAGTCGGATATGTCCTTGGGCAAGGCACTTAACAGGCATTGTCTGAACACAGTGGATTAATGGGTTCTACCAAATTGAAGGAACGTGTGAATCATACACAACACACTGCAATAGCTTAAGTAACCCAATGATGGTGGGCGCGAGGTGATCTGAAGATTGCCCGTATGTTAACACCCTTAGTTTTCTTTCACAGGGATAAACAGAAATACAGTGATAACTAAGAGGTTTTCCCCATTTTACTCTTCCTCCTTTCAGCCGGTGTGTTAACTTCCTTGGTTTTTCCAATCACAGGAATAAACATGAATATCCTATCCTATCACCTGTTTCAACAACCCCACTCAAACATACCTTGGTTAAAAGTGCACGACCCCCTTCCCCGATACTGCATGATACATTGTGGGTGAGCCCACGCATCTTCAACTCGTAGGGGGAGAACACAGTGACATTGGGGTTATCGCTCATCTTCGGTTTCAGTTGGAGCAAAGTGGAACTTTTAACCTGAAAGAAACATTGATGAAGAAAAGATTTAATATCAAAAGGTTGCGCAGGGCCAACAATCCCTCAAATGTTGGGCTAGTAATAATTTACTGGCATGTGGAAGCTCACTGGAAGTATTACTCGCGTTACTCACGCAGATTTTTTGCCCTGGTTACATACTGGAAATAAATTGCAAAAGTGTAGTAATGCTATTTCGTTTCTATCATTAAAGTTTCCAAAATTGTCTTTTCTGCATTAACTATAATTGTATATATGTGGAGTTCCCCATGTAAATTTTTTTTTACATCTTTTTTAAAGTCATAAAGGTTTTCAGGAACACAGAATTAAAAATATGTTGTGTTTCAGTGTCAGGGTAGCATTGCTAGGATAGTTTTTTTCCTTTTTTGCGATTTGGTGATCAAAAGACACATGTCCTTTGGAATCACTTTCTGTACAGTTCTTAAACGGTTGAACGAAGTAAATTTTATTAAAATTTTTGATGGTTTACATTACTTTATTAAGGGTGGACATTCACCTGCTAATGGGGACAAGGAATATAGGCATGAAACTACATTGCCCAAATGCCTGGGTATCTTGTAAGATTTATTTAGCTAAGTACTAAAAGCATAGGAGTAATCCTGTAACATCTTCCCTTATTTTTTCAGATTTTTTATCGTTACACTGTAAGACATATAAAAATACATAAAATAGGACATATATTATAATCACAAAATTAAATAATTATATTTGTTAGTTTTAGAAAAGTTGCTCACTTCAACTGCTGGCTTCTACATTAAAATTAGTGTAATTTTTTTTTATAAACATTTAATTTTTCATTTTTATTTTTATTTTTTTATGTGAGTTTAGCGGACATGTCTAATTATACCGAAACTTGATAATTGATTGGTTTTTGACCTGTTCTAACGACTGTCGTTTTTTTTTCCATTTTCCAATTTTTTATAAAAGGTCCTGCTGCATGTTTTATCGTGGAAACCAAAAAAAAAAATAAACTAAAACATATAAAAATACATATAATAGGACATATATATATTAATATCACAAAATTAAATAATTATATTTGTTAGTTTTAATAAAAGTTGCTAGCTTTAACTGCTGGCTTCTACATTAAAATATATCAAAATAACCTTATAATCGGTGTTGAAAATGCCAAGCGATTTGCACTTGACTGCTTTTTGCCGCACGCTCAACCAGTCCTTGTGTGACTGTTTAAAGTCGTAATGTCGTGCGATCGTGGTCCACGCGTTACTGAACGTGTGCACGCCATGCAGAATGTTGTGAACCTCTTGCGCCGACCATTGCTGCAATACGGCAAAAATGTGGGTTAATTATGACCAACATTAGCGACGTAACCACACAATGTGTTGAATAGGGCTTTTGGATATGACTTTATACTAGGTTCAGCCGATATCCATAAGTGCATTAAACATGGACACAATCTTATTCATTTTGTGCAGACCATGTGTAATATTAACTACATGTAATACATTTCACATTCTAAAATTTCTTTATTTTTTGCCCAGGGATTGCTACCACTTTTTTAAGAAAACAAAAACTTCACAAAAAAAGGCAATTTACGAAAACGAAATAAAGTTCCGTGTTAAGAAACTTTTCTCTTTCATCTTTTAAGTTTCACCAACACAATGTCACACAAAGTTTCACCAACACCGTTTCACTTACTTCCATATTCTCCGATTTTTGGTTCGATTCTATTACTTTGCTCCACAGATCAGGGGAAATCCCAAACTGAGGTCTATCTTCGATGAATTGTGACGGGTCGTCATCGTTTGCATCCGCTTTCAATTTCAAACTTCGTCTTTTGGAATTCGGCTGGAAATAGTAAAAAATAGAAAATTTTAGGAGCACTGCCTTTAAAAAAAACATATTCTGTATAATACCATCCCATGCATTTTCTCATATTTGGTAATAAATGCGAATAGAATACCCTATTTAAACCTAGTAAATAATACCTTTGTGCGGCATGTAAAGGAATGTGTAACAGTGTTAATTTTTTTAAATACCTTTATTTGAATTTTAATCATATTCAGGAAAAGTATATATGATATTTAAAAGTCCTACAATGTTAGACCAACACAATCTTATTCTTGGGTGAGAATCAAACTAAAGATTTGGGAATCAATCTGATCAATTTGTTATCATTCTTTTTAAAACATCTCACCGCTTTAAATGTCGCCTCCTTGATCACAGAGGAAGCAGGTACATCATCGCCTAATATCAGCATCTCAGATGAGGTTGGATGTTTGAACCGAGCTCTCTTGATCAACCGGCGCACATGGGCACGATGATCTGATTAAAAAATGCAAAATTTATCTGATCTGACGAAAAAATCTGACAATAATCTGACGGAACAACGCTGATTAATTTTGGGGACAGTGTATTTCTGTACTGTTTAAAAAAATAAGCAGTTATTACAAAATTATAGAGATCTGTATTAACTACAGTTTGTGCTGTACATTTACCTACTGGATTCTGATAACAGCTAAGCGATCAGATTTAGACAAAATTTCTTTTTGAAAATTGATTTGTCAATTCAAACTTTTATTACAGTCTACTGAAGTCCAAATCTATTTAACAGTTACAGAAATGACTGATAAGTCTACATATGCTTTTTAGGTTACTGATTACTTTTGGATACAAATCAATGACTTGTTGGAAAAAATAAGATTTATTGATGATTTTATTGGTCATAATTTCGAACTGTAAAAACAAATGCCCAGAAACTGTTAGTCAGTTACCCAAATGTTTCAGATCAGTTACCCAAAATTTGGAATATTAGTACTAGTCCCATTCTAACCTTTCTTTGATTCTTCCTTATATTTCGACTTGGAATATGCAGAAGCTCGACCGTCGGAGAAAAATGTCGGTTCTTTTATCAACGGTTTTCTTTTTTTGACTTCCGGTGATTTTGGTCGTTCGTCACCTTTGTTGTTTGATCGCAGTTCGGCAATGGCTGTTTCTTGTCGTGAGATATTCACGCTGCAACGCTCCGGACTTAAGGTTGGCGGGACCGTGGATTTGCCTATCGGACTGGACCTGTGGAGTTAGGGTAGGATAGGATAGGATATTCATGTTTATCCCCGTGAATGGGAAAACCAAGGGTGTTAACACACAGGCAATCGTCAGATCATCTCACGCCTATCGTCGGGTTACCGGAGCTATTGCAGTGTGTTGTGTATAATTCACTCATTCCTTTAATTTGGTAGAACCCATAAATCCGCTAGGTTCAGGCAATGTCTGTTAAGTGCCTTGCCCAAGGACACAACGGACTAGCTAGCGAGAAGTTTTCCACAGGCAACACTTCGGCTGAAAGCCAACTCACTAAGCCACTAGGCTAATCTGTCGGAGTGAATTATAAAAATCATAAAAAAATATATTTTAAGTAATATTTTTTTACATTTTTTGCTATTTACTGTGAATCATATTCTGTTATTTTATCCAGCACAGCATAAACACCTGTTTGAATTTGAGTTGGAGTCTTGGTCATTGAGATATTTCCGATTGGCTTTAATAATGCGCGATGAACGTGCACTCTTAGTGGGAAGCACAAATGTTTTTGGCGTCTGTGGAAAAATGAGTTTTGAACAGATTTTAGCACAAAGTAAAAAAAAGTCTGGCTCTTAAACTTAAAATGTTTAAAAAGAGTTTTTGAAAAAAAAGTGTCTTAAAAGAGTTTTTGAAAAAAACTATCTTAAAAGAGTTTTGAACGGATTTTAGCACTAAGTAAAGAGTAAAAAAATTATAAAAAAACAAAAAAAACAATTAGAAGTGTAAGAAATTGAAATTCGATTTATCACAAATGTGCTGTTACCCATGTTAGTTTCAAGCAAAATAAGTTTTAACCCGACGGAGAGTTTAAACGTTATTTTTGCACATATAGTTTCAAACCACCACCAAAGAGTTTTAAGCTTTTAACCAACACAAACTTAAATTAGTTAAAACTTATGTAAGTTAAAATTAGCTAGAGTTCAGACCCTATTAAACCTATCTTATCGTAATTATAAAATGCTAAAATGAGCGATAAATAAAAAAACACCACTCAATCATTTTAGCATATTTTATTATCAGCATATTATCTGGCCACCATCATTGCACTCATCTTAAACTAACCTGAAACTTATGCGCGCTGTCAAGCCCAGGTAATTGAACTAGAACGTATCTTTAAACTACATCTTACCTTTGATTTCTGCTTAGTGGGAGGTTGGGAAGAAGAGGAGGTAGTTTCTTCACCGTTCCGCTTGCTTTGCCGATTTGCTCTCGCTAAAAGAGCTTTCGCGAGCACTTGTGGATGGCCGGCGCCTTTCCTATGACCCCCGCTGACCACCTCTTCAAATATCCTTGGAACCTAGGGTTGTATTTATTGGCTACTATTAGAAAAGTATAGAAAAAGGCGGTAACTATGTCAGCAGGAAACTACTGCAATTAAATGTGGACATTTGCGACAAATAAATCAAACACTGCTTTTTTCGATGCAATTTTTCCAAATTTCCGTAAATTTTGTGTTTAAATTAAATTGGTTGTATTTATTGTATACTTAGCCGAAGTATTGAAAAAGGTTGTAGCAATGTCAGCAGGAAACTAGTGCAAACAACTGTGGACATTTGCGACAAATAAATCAAACACTGCTTTTTTCGGTGCAATTTTTCCAAATTTCCGTAAATTTTGTGATTAAATTAAATTGGTTGTATTTGTTACCTACTTAGCCAAAGTATTGGAAAAGGGCAGAAAGTCAGCAGGAAACTACTGCAATCAAATGTGGACACTTGCGACAAAAAATCAAACACTGCTTGACTACAGTCCATTTAAACCATTCCTTTGTAAATACTTTGTGTTGTAATATCCAACATTACCCTAGTCCATTTACCTTTTTTGGGTTTAGTCAAGATTAGTCAGTCGTTTTAATGGAAATAAACGATAACACAACACCGATGGTGATACTAAAGAAAGGTAAATGTACAGCAGAATACGGGATTTTTTGATTTAGGAAGAAAAACAAAAATCACTGAATAAGCAATAAATACAACATGATCATTTGGCCTTTAATAGGATAATAAACATGTATTCTGTAGTTATGGCAAGGGTCATATGAATAAGTTATTTTGAGATACCAGTGAACAGTATTTTAAATCGAAATTTAAGCTTACTCAAATTGTAGATGATTGTAGCAACTAGCAACAACTAATATGTTTTTGCTACAATCATCACCATAAATTTTGCATCAATTCATAAAGCTGTTATTTTCCTTATGAATTGATAAAACACACAACCTGGCGATTTTAAATCGGGATTTAAGCTCAAACTGTAGATGAATATAGCAACAACTAATGTTTGTTCATCAATTATCACTATAAATTTTGCAATAATTCATAAGGCTGTTGTTTTCAAACCATACACAGCCAGGCTTACCTTTTTAATTTTAAGAGAAGTAGCACCGACGGAGGAGACATGGAGCTGCGCATCGGAGTTGGTAGCGGGGGGGATGAACGTGGCGGGTTTGATGGGTGAACGAACAGAGCCGATTCCCCCATGGTCCTTGGCGAGGTAGATGTCGGATGCGTACTGCAGCGACTTGACACTGGTGTCCTTTCGCTTGGCAAGCTCTTCGGCGCTGCAGTCAATGTAGCTCTCCTGGGACAATGCAACAGAGGTTTTTACACCTTATAGTCGCTATTGATCACAATTTGCTAGTGGTACATCCAAGGTTATATTAAGAATATTCAAATTCTGTTATAACATTTAATTTTTTTTCTTGTTTTTCAAGACTTTTTTCAAACAAAAAGCACCGGTGAAAAGAGCACGGTCTGATTAGAACAATGCACACTCCAGTACAAGTCAAAATGTTTTTAACCATTTGCTTTCTACTTGCATTGTTCCGCATTTTATATTATTGTTAGTGACGTATAAAAGAACTTGGGTTGGTAAGATTACAAAGGGCTCGATGGTCAAAGAAATTCCTTGGTTTATCCTTGAAGTTGGGAAAACGCAGAGCGGTATAAACCAGCAAACAATTGCCTGCCCACAGTTTGGTAGCATAACAGCGTGTTGCATATGTGTAAACTGTGTGAGACATTACTATTGTGTACGTTTGACACATTAAACCACTATGTTTAAGAAAAAATATAAATGTCTACCTTAAATTCCACATGCTTAAATAACTCTAGAAATATGGACATGAGAAAATGATGTTATTTAAAGATTGCCGCTGTTATAACACCCTTTGTTGTATAATATCAAATATTTAGAAATGTGGATTAAATCCACTGAGATTAAAGAATGGTGCTGAGAGCAAAAACATCACTGCACTTGAAGAACACTTACCTTGCTTCTGGCTTTTCTACTCAACCGGTGGAAATCCAGTTTAAAATCTTTGTACTTTAGAAACGCTGAGTCAGAAGAACTACTTTCACCATCTGGAAGAATAGAAATATAAAATGACGAAAATAGATAATTTGGGATACAATTTTTACCTATTCTTATCAATTGGGGTAAACTTTTTCATTAAACCTATTTTTATTAATTTTATGAATAAAGCACAAGGACACTTGAGTTCAAATGCACATTTTTTACAATACTGATTTATATGTTGCTTTTAAGTACAAAGCAATGTACTGTTGAAAAGATTTGGATTTTTTGTCAGTGAAATATGATTTTGATAGCAACCTGAATGTTTTGGATTGAAACTTTTGGCATTGGTGGAAAAAGAAGGTAGCACTTCAAATGCAAAAACATTGGTGCCTCAACACTTTTCTCGGCACTGCCTCTTAGCTAGCTTATTTAGGATAGGATAGGATATTTATGTTTATCCCCGTGAATGGGAAAACCAAGGGGGTTAACACACGGGCAATCGTCAGATCACCTCACGCTAGGGATGCACAAACTAGAATATCGAATCTTTCGGATTCGAATCCAAATATTACGTTTATTTCGAATATTTGGATTCGAAATAATTAGGGCTGTGCAAGAACCCAGATTCTTATAACCGTTAACCGATGTTTTGCCTAGTGTTCTCTCTCGCTAGTACTTAGTAATGGGAAGAACATGGGAAAAACGCGCGTGGGAGTGCGTCAGTAGTCCTGTATTGAATCTAGGTCAACGTAACCCTAGGTCAAACCGCCGATCAAAGCAATAAACACCGCGACAAATCTTAAGAAAAGCGGCGCTGCGGTTAGCAACGCCAAGACCTACAAAATCATACCAAGTCGATACGATCTTGAGGGCTCGATCGTAACTGGTTCCATCACTTAGGCCTACTACAAGTCAACTGCGCGGTCTTTAAAAAAACAACCACTATATAACTTATATTGTTATCATGCGCTGTTGTAGGCGTGAAAAACGAACACAGTCAGTTAACAATTTCCCGATTTTATTGGTTAACTGTTACCAATGCACAGCCCTAGAAATAATATATACACATTAAAAAAACGATAATTGCATGGATTTCCTTTTTAATTTCCATTGTACATACTGCAGCAGTGTTGATTAAAACGGATATTATAAGTATGTAATCACACTGGCCAAAGAGGTAGTCAGTGGCAGCAGGAATTTTTGACGATCTTGCCACTTTAACTCGGGTTTGCTTTTTAATATAGAATAGGATTCGATATTCTGGATTCGAAATAACTATTCTAGAATACCAAGGTATTCTAAGTTTGTGCATCCCTACCTCACGCCCACCGTCGGGTAACCGTAGCTATTGTGTTGTGTATAATTTAAAAGTTCCCAAATTTAGTAGAACCCGTTACTCCGCTGGGTTCATGCCAATGTCCATTAAGTGATTTTCCCAAGGACACAACAGACTAGCTAACGACCACTTTCGAATCTGCAACCCTTTAGCTGAAATACAACATACCAAACCAACAGACTAATCTGCCGGATTTCTTATAACGATTGGTTAAATGTTATGTTTGATTTTTCTTATAATGGTAAATGTTGAATCCTGTTTCAGAAGGAATATTAGTTCACTAAGGTTTCAAGGGTGCATTTTGAACTTTCCCCCTTGCAGCCACAATCTCAAACCTACATTTATTTATATATAATATATATGGAATAAGCACTAGTTATGGAAAATTTTATGTTTTGGCATAACACAAACAGTCTAATGACTAATATATAGGCATACGGACAGAGTAATTTTTAAATTAAAAACTGAAACGCCTCAACATATAAAAATTTGTGTATGGTAGTTTAAATTGATCCTCAATGCAAATCACAGCAATAAAAACAAAACAATGCAACAAAATGCACCAACACTTACAGTGCGGTTACTAAGCCTTTTAGAAGGTTTCTGAGAATATAAGGGGATATTGCTTTTCATGGTTTTATTCACCTTTGTGTATTACAAAAAAACATCGAACAGCAGAGCACAAAACAATGCAGCAAAATAAGAAACTATTTCAAATTTAACACTTTTTTACCTAATTAATGTAAAGTTGGTCAATGGCACTCAACCACACACATTTTTTTGTAAACATTCTTACCTCTGGTAATATTACGACTTCCATCTAGAGAAGACACAGGACTTCGCAAGGGAGTTTCTATGACTGACCTATCTCCGTGATCATCTGATACACTGAGTCGAGCATGGGATAACCTAAAGGAAGGTTACAGTTACCATAAGTCCGACCGGTTAGTCTCGTGGCTTAGTGCGACACCTTTCAACCAAAAGGTTGCATGTTCCAAAAATTGCTAGCTAGTCAGTTGTGTCCTTGGGCAAGACCTTTAATGGACATTGCCTGAACCCAGCTAATTAATGGGTTCTACCAAATTGAAGGAACAGGTCTGTCATACACAACACACTACAATAGCTCTGGTAACCCGACGGTGGGAGCAATGTGATCTGACGATTGCATGTGTGTTAACCCCTTTGGTTTTCCCATTCACGGGGATAAACATGAATATCCTACCCTCTATTCTATACCAATAATGTTGATTTTGTTTAATTTAAATCATCATGTTTAAGTCAAATCAAGCAGATTTTCAGTTCACAGTACAGGTGCCAGGGGTGCAATTGTCACCACCTCTACCTTTACGTCTATGACGGCCTTATAACGCCCGAAACGCTCACTCAACCTTAATATAAATGTTACCTTGTTGTCACTTGTTCTTTATCATAATTTGATTGACTGCCCAGTATGTCAGATTTCCGTGAGGCTTTTGCTTCTCACCCTGTTCTTCTTCTGTATACGTTTGTACGCCTGTAAACCGCATTCCTCTGAACTGAAGCCGATAAATTCAATATCCTAGAAAAAGAAAAACTAGTTATCACCTGTTTAAATATGCTATCACAATTATTTAATAACCGCATAGCCTATTAATGGCATGTCAGACTACAACCACAAGATGGTGTGAAACCAGCCATAAAGTAGATTATCTGTTGGCTTACACCTTAGCAAAAGTTACTTAATCAAGTCGTTTGATAGGTTAAATAAAGAAGTAACTATTCTACTAACAGCAATAGCTCAATGGACGACTGAACATTAGATAATCAGCCGATCCGCCAAATTTTAACGCTTGTAGCGGCATTAAAATGGGACAGATCGTCGCTTGTAGCGGGACTATCATTTGCATTTTAGCTGCTGGCAGATGGCAAACCTGATTGAAGCGGCACCCAACCATCACCCCGTGCAACCACCACCATGCAACCTCAACTCTTAAACCTAACCCTTAACCCCTAACCCTACCCCAGGGGTGGGCAACTTCTCTAGTAGGCGGTCCACATGTGGGAAAATAGGGCTTTTGGTGGGCTGAATTATTACACCAATACCGGTAGTATTCAATATCTTAATTACAGGGTATGGTAAGGTACGGTCTGCGGACCGGTCAAAATCCCTACACGGGCCGCCGTATGTTGCCTATTCCTACCCTAACCTAACTTCTACAACACATTGCAAATAAACAATTCGACTACAGGGTGGATACCTGTTCATTTTCATCGTCAAAAATTAAATGAAACTGCCTTGAAATATTTGTAATAAAAGAACATGTCACATCAAGGTCTCCAAGCTCATTTCTGTGTGAAGATTTCTTGAATTTGACTCTTCTTTTCTCAAGTTTTTTCCTTGGCCGCCCAGGAAAACTGCCTCTTGCAGCAGTAGCCATATCCACAGGATTTTCACATTGAATTTACAAATTAATGGTTACATTTAGAATTGACTGGCAATGGGTAAAAAGCATA
>CH002434.1:547275-560805 GCA_000149265.1 Ciona savignyi | reverse complement strand
TTCTTTGACTACTTCTTATAATAAGTATATTTGAATATAGAGGATCCAACGAATCCCTGACAATGACATTATACATTTTTCCCCATATATATTAGCATTTTAGTTTGCACAATAAGCTTTGGTATCATTGTAACACTGATAATCTAAACTAATGGTTTGATTTAACAATAAAGCTACCAACTGGGCAACACTAACACAAAAAGGAGAAAGATGACCAATTTGAACCCTCCCCTAAACACCAATCTTAACCCTAGAACTAACCCTAACTCCAACCCCATGTTTAAAACTAACTCTAATGTCAAAATCTTTATTTTAATGTGCAGTTTCCTCTTTTCCCGTTTTCCCTCCTTTTACTTTTCCCCTACAAACTTAACTATTGCACAGGAGCACAGCCACTTGCCAGCACATGGGTGGATCTATCCCTAACATTTTAAATGTGCAATGCAGATAGTGTTAGCTACTGTGCATTAACTAAACTCTATAAAATTTGCTAAGTTCAACATTTTTACAAAATGTCAGTGCAGTAACAGTAAAAATAATGCTAAAACGTTTTCAGCAATTTCATACATGATTGTATAACTGGCAACTGAACAGATATTGCTTGTACACGTGTAGTGACATACGTCTTACATAAGCCTAGTATCAGGCCTGTCTATAGCTATATTGCGAAGGGGGCGTAGGAAGCCTCCATTGCTAGAAAACTGGTGAATCGCCATGGTTTCCACTTTAGGCTTAAATAAAATATTTGGATTTTCAATAGCAAAAATTAATGCAATTCTGAACGTGTTTGCCAAGTTTTTTGTTTTACTGAAAGTTTTGTTTCGGGGCTCAAAGAAGCAATGCAAAGATTAAGCAAAGATGACACAACACGGCCACATTGTTTTGTCATTTTTATTTGCCAAAGTCGCACTCCGTGAAATCGCCGCGAAACCGATTTCTATTTCCACAAAAATCGTATAAATTTTGTTTTCTCTTTTTGATCACCTTTTTGGTAATTACCGTAGATAATTTTTTTAAATAAAAAGTAGGTATAGTAGAAAATTTCCATGTGTGATATGCCTAAATATTAGCGCCCATCCGCCAAAAACCTGAAGGGGAATAACCTGCCTAGGAAAAAATCGACAATTTATAATAAAAAAAATTATTACAGGCTAATATTTTGTAAGATAATTTCGTTGGATGTCGTCGGATAAGCAGAAAACGGAATATGAAATAAACGTGCTAAAACCTAAAGCGCGATGAGAACAATTTTACTTTTACATTGGGCGAGATTAAAACTACTTAGCATTATCATTGTTAATGATTAAAGCGAACTGTAGGATGAGATATGTTTATAGCTTTATACCCGTGAATGGGTAAACGCAAGGGGCGCTAATATATGTGCAATCGTTAGATCACCATGGGCCCACCGTCGGGTTATCGGAGCTATTACAGTGTGATGTACATAATTCAAACGTAAGTTTTTTTCAATTCGGTAAAACCCATCATCCATACCACTCTGCATTAAGGCAACAATAAGTCAATACCGTTTATTTTGGATAGCTAAAGTATAGTAATTATATAAACATATAAGCTCCGCTAATCGCCGAAAGATAATCGTTCCTTGACCATTGATCGGGTGGTGACACTTATGATCACTGAACCATAGTAACCCGTAGAGCTTTCATGCGTGAAGGAGACAATGGAGTATCGTCTCCAGACTACTGAAAACAACAATATCGTGTTTGTTTGTTTATGTCGGTAAAAACGCACTTATATGAATTTCTATTTTTTTTCGTGTAGGTTTCTGGGTGTCTGTTTCTTTTTGTTTCAAGCAACTGATGACCTAAAAATGAATTTGTAGTCATTTGAAAAGTTCTTGATGATATCGATACTATGGAAACTGTTGAGTTTATCCTCAACAGGACGATATGTGCACTACGCGTGGATGAAAAGCATGTTTCAATCACTTGTCTAAAGAAGCTTAACCCCTTGAACCCACCAAAACCGATTTCGCAACTGCATAGGACAATTCCAATCCTTGATGTTGTTTCTGTCACTTCATCCACATCCGAATGGAAGGCAAATGAAAAGTCTTATTTTGCGAGAAGTATAAACGACAAAAAATCTGCGGCGTCATTAAACTGCTTCGTCTTAAAGCTTGACCTTGTGACGAGGTCAAAAGATCATAAATGGAGGTTGCAAACCCTCAAATTTCGATCGAAAAGCCAACCTGACTGCATGGAATGGTGCCGTTTGATTTCTTCGAAACTGGAAAACGCGCTTTGCAAAATCGGGTGTGAAAGACCACAGTCATTGCTGGTGTTCATCAACCCTTTCGGCGGCCGGCACAGAGCAGAGTCCATTTACACCAACACGGTTTCTCCAATTTTCGACTTAGCCAACATCAAGCAAACCGTGATTGTCACAGAGTACCGTGACCACGCTAAAAAATTTGTGGAAACGGAGGACATATCGAAATACGATGGAATTGTTGCCGTAGGAGGAGATGGAATGTTCAACGAAATCGCCAACGGACTTCTCCTTCGCACCCAACGCGAAAATAAAATTCCAGTTGAACTTTTCAACTCCGATTGCCCAAATTCATATAAAACTCCGAAAATAAAATTGGGTGTAATACCTGCTGGATCTACTGATTGCATGAGCTATGTTTCTCAGGGGATAAACGACCCGGAAACGGCAGCGTTGCATATAATGGTAGGAGATACCCACCCACTTGATCTGTGTTCCCTTTACGAGGAATCTGGAAAGTTTATACGATTCTCATTTTCGATGACATCGTATGGTTATTACGGCAACGTCTTGCGGAAAAGTGAGCGACTAAGGCATTTAGGGCCAAGCAGATATGATTTTGCCGGTGTGCAGACTTTTTTAAAAAAGCATGTCTCTAAGAGCGAGATTCATTTTCTACCAAGTTCATCCAACTCTCACGCAACAGATACTACAAAATGTCGATACCCTTGTCAAATTTGCTCAGAAAACTTGGTAACCCCAAAAATCGAGATTGCTACACTGGATTCAAGACCCCATTTCACAAACTCAATTTCGGGGGGTGATGTACGAGACCTGAAAGTCAAAATTCCTTCAATTGACTTCACACTCACCCATGGCAGTACAATGAGTGAGCTAGCAGTGCCTGAATTAAACTTCTGCACCACCGAAAGCTCAGGAAGTGCCGTTTCCAGTCCATATTCTATAGCCTCAACCGCGCCCTTTCCATCTTCAGAAGGTTCCAGCCACGAAGCAACCCCCAATCTTGAAAGCAAAGAATTTCTAGCCACAGACAACAATGATAACAACGGATGGAAGGTAATTTTGAAATTTATCAACAATTTTAAGTATGAACATGACATCCATAGAAATCAATGCAAAATACGTTGTTTTTACTACTATCTTTATACAGTTGCCTATACGATGAAGAATGTTTAAGCAAGTAGTGATTAAAATTGTAAACCTATCCCCGGCTATTCGTGTATAATGCAAGAATGTTTGGGAGTTCAAATTTTGTAACATACTGGTACTGAACAACACAACTAAAATCGGTTAAGTCTGTGGTTCCCAAACTTGGAGATAACACCGAACAATGGATTTTTAACAAGTAAAACGAATACTGTATGCCAGTGTATGGGGTTGCACACCAGGCTCAAACATCTCCAATTAACGTTCTACTGGTGTAACGCACATGTATTGTATTTTTTTGCGAAAAAAACAATAAATGCAGCAACTTCCGCATGCTTTCGTGGCGTCCTGGCAAAGTCTCGCGGCTCCCCAGTTTGGTTATGTCATCACTGGGAACAATTTTAATATTGTGTCGTGATCATGATTTTTAACATAAAATTAGGTCCAAATTTTGGGATTTAAAAAGACCTTACCAACAGGATTTCAATGTTATTATGCAAAGTGGTGGGTGGGTGATTACTTTTTTATTTACAATTAGCATGTTAGCGTTTGGAGTAACGTACTTTGGTAAAAACACTTAATTATTTATGGATTATAGGCTAATTATTGATTGAAAGTGGAATGGGGCACTTTCCAAAACGTCACAGAATAAAAATAGGTTATATTGACTTGTAAATTTTTTATTCAAAAACTAACATACAAATCTATAATTATGCTTTGAACTATTATTTTTAAAATGAGATATGAATTTAAACATACTGATTTAAACTGAAAATTAACCGGTTATTCCATTTCAAATGACCAATTATACTATATTTTATTTTAAAATGAGCATAATAGGACACTACATTTACTGGCATTTATATTTTATGAATATGATGCCCTTTTTGCACCTCTGTCACTTCTATTTAATATAAAATAACCTAAACTAAACTTTTTTCCAAACAAAAGTTCATGATTAAACCTCTGTACCCCAGGTGGTGAGGGGAAATTACATCATGGTTAATTCCGCCATGATGTCTTGTGCTTGTGGAAGATCGCCACAGGGGCTTTCCCCTTCCGCTCATCTCGCCGACGGAAACATGGATCTGATATTAGTCAGCAACTGCTCTCAAGCGAGCTTTATCCGATACATGCTAAGCCACGTCGGGGGCGGGAATCGTTTCGATTTCCCATTCGTACAAGTCCACAGAGTGAAAGCGTTCAAACACAAAGTACTCGCGAAGCCGGAAGCCATCGCCTTTTCACGGCAAACCTCCGTTTCTAGCTCTGAAGTGACCGGCTTTGAATCATCTAAAGACCCCGAAAGCACGCAGACAGAAAGCTGTTGGAACACAGATGGGGAACTGGTTGAATCGCCCAACATCAGTGTTTGGGTGCATCGCGGTCTCATTAATATCTATGCCCGAGGTGTTGAAAATTTGTAAGATTGTCTTCCGTCTAGTTAAAATATTAGGGTAATTTTTACATCAATCCAAAGAACTGTATTAAATTGTAAGAATAGATGGAAAACTTACTGCTATTGCAGTATAACCCTGAACCAAGTTCAATGTATATATGGTTGGCAGGTCAAATTGTATTAAGCATCTTACTGTGATAAATAGAACTATAATTCGCACTTAAAATGCAAATGTCGATGTAATATACTAATGCTATTTCCTGTTGTCGTGTGTTATCGCTACCTACTAAAGTACATGTTTTCCATTTTATTGTTTTTATCATGGAACTTTTGTCTTTTCTGGGATGGTTTCTCAGAGATTTTTAAAATCATGTTTCTTAAAATATGACCACCATTCCTATGTACCAGGTGCTTTGTTCATGTACAAGTAGTCTTGAAAGGGACCTTGTATAAAACGCTGTATCTGTTTGTGATTTTCGCAATCTCAATGCAATGATTTGTTTTTTTTTACCACTAATTTTTAGTATACAATTCTGGCCATTTCAATGCATATGATAGTAAAATCTTATCCTCCAAATTACTACATTACTGTTATATATTTCCTATGTACATTGAATGATGTTGTAAATTATTCTGTAAAAAGGGAGCGTTTTATTAACCCTTTACCTATATCTAGCATGTTGTCCAGCCAGTTTGTATGGTGGTTTAGTGCGTCGCCTTTCAATCCAAAGGTTGCAGGTGCGAAACTGGTCGCTACTAGTCGGTTGTGTCTTTGGGCAAGGCACTTTACCGACATTGCCTGAACACAAAACATAAATATCCTATCCTATGTGATTATGTGAATTCTTTTTATCTGTTGACCTCTTTAATTATTGAATCAGAGAGGGAATTATCCCAATGCAAATAAGATGACCAAATAATACTATCGCACCAAAAAGTAGTAACTTGTGTGCAGTGCTGGAAATGAGTGCAGTGCTGCAAATAAGTGTTTTTTTAATTTCATTGCCCTTAAGTAATTTATAATTACGGCTCACTTAGCTGTTTTTCCGTCATTTTACTGGCGCGTTTTGTTGTTAGAATCACGTAATTTAAAATTTTTACTAATTTTGTTTGTTTTTTCAATTCGGGCACTTACGACCAAAAACTTTTCCGAATAAGACTGCTATAATATGGCCGTCTTTTTCCAACACCGTTGTAGTGTGTGTCGTGTGTCAACCACCTACCGTCATTTTTCGACAGTATATATTATCTCTAAACTTCTTGGAAAAGTTTTGAAAATACAAACAATAGACGAAGACTTTATTTATTTACACGGATTTAAGATACTTGGAAAGTTGTAGGATAGGTTCGGATATTCATTTGTACCCCGTGAGTCGGAAAACGCATCGGGCGTTAACACAATCGTTAGATTACCTCGTGCCCACCGTCTGGCTACAGGATGTAATGCTGTGTGTTTTATGCTGTTTCTTAATTTTGGTGGAACCCATGAATCTACTAGATTTAGGCAATGTCCGTTAGGTGCCTTGCCGAGAACGCAACCGTAGATCGGGACCAGCTTTGCAACTGCGACCTTTCAACTGAAAGACGAACTAACCACTCAAGCTAACGGGGCGGACTGAGCGGTGTTGAAGCGGCAAGAAATATTCAAATTACTTTATTCCCACCGGGGCTATTGTAGAGTGTTGAGTATGAAAGAGACCTTTCTGCAGAGTGTTGCGTATGATGGAGAGCGTATTGCATACATTTTGTAACATAGTCGGGGTCAGAATAAAAATTTTCGTATTAATGAGACCCGTTTCGGAATTTTTTTTTTCACTCATTAAGAGTAGTGAGAGGCAGGCCCGGTGCTAGGAACCGCGGGGCCCAATTAGAAATGTGATGGCGGGGCCCCTACTCTTCATAGCAAAATTGATGGGTGTTTATATATCATAAAATACATACCAGTACATACAAACTACAAAAATAGACATTTAATACTTGCTATAAAACAAATTAAAGGTAATGTGGGTGCTGATTTACAATATATTGTTTAGTAACCATATTCATTATGACGTAACAGGCAGACACAGAAATATAAATTTGACTTAGTTACGATGGATAACTAATTGATATTATGAAAAAGAATATTATTTTACTTTTTATTTTACGTTTCAGTAGTATTTTAAACCTCGTAATACAGAAAGACCCCAGCTAGCGCGGGGCCCCTTCAAGGTGCGGGGCCCAATTTGATCTAATCGGTCAAATCGGCCTAAAACCGGCTGAGAGGACCTATGGTTATCATGCCTACAGTACTAGAGATATGATCAAATCTTCACGTTTAACCCAGTAAATGGGAAAAATCAAAGGCCGTTATTACACGGACAATCGTCAGATTACTTCTCACCCACCCTCGAATTACCGAAGGTATAGTAATATGCTGTAAGTGATTGAGACGTTCTTTCAATTTTCGGTATAAACTATTTTTTCCATTCACGGGGATAAAACGTACCTTAATACTTTATATATATGTACACATATGTTAACTGCTGTGTTTTAGCTGTTTTAGTCTGCTTCTTTGGTTATAATTTGGCGTTTTAGCCGATTGCAATTGACGTTTTTTTATGAAAGTAAGCTGCAAATCGTCCAAGCTGCAAATTCAGGTTGGACTCGTGACTGGGACATATTTTAAATGACATGCGATGTATAAATCTGTCGTGCTTGTCACAAAATCCTGGAACTTTTTTTTAAGCGTGTTTTTTAAGCAGTGGTGGGCTTGTCACTACAGCCATTTTTTATATTCAAAGTTGTATGTTTTGGTGTCTTTAACCGATACCACGTGAATATCATAAAATAATATTAAAATTTCAATCTGGCAAGATTAACTTTTGTCGCAATTGATGACACAAGGGCTGGACATGAACGGTCGTATGGCCGAAATGGTTTTTATCTTTTTTTTTACCGAGCCAAGTATCGAATCCATGATGGCCTTGTCACTTGGACCGCTTTTTTATAAGTGGGTCGCGTTACCCATACGACCGTGCGGCCAACTGGTTATTGCGATAAATTCCGGATTTCTAGATCAGAAAGACTTCCTTATGAGGCAATAGAGTCAATATCTCAGCTAAGAGGCAATAGAGTTGATATCATCCAGCAATACGTCGGATCTCCACCCTACTTACTGCAACAACTTCGATAACCTGATAATGGGTACGAATCAAAACAAAAAGATTGATTGTTTATCAGCCGAAAGGTTGTAGGATCGATACTGTTCGCTAGTTAAACGGTAACGGTAGATAAATTCTTCAAAGTGCTTTCTCCACCCGATACGATACAAATGACCATCTATTCAGGGGAAAACTATAAGGAGCGAAAGCGGGATACTACACACTAAAATGAAATATTAGGGTATTAGCGTTAGTTTTAAACATAGGGTTAGAGTTAGGGTTAGTTTTAGGGTTGAGATTAGTATTTAGAAAAGGGTTAAAAGTAATTTTCATAGTTTTGGTGATCAGTTTCCCTTCTTATAGTGTTGCCCATCTATTCATCCGCTAGGTAATCTGAAAATGTCTTCAGTGTAAAAGGGTCAGCTTGCGATTGATGTTTAATACAAATTTCTCAGACAAATAACTGTTTGTTTTACAAGAACACATTCTATATGTCAATATGTTCGCTGCTACCTCATCATATCAGTGTTCCAGGAATTATATCTACTATAATTTTATCATAATAATATTATAGCGACCTCATGTGTTTACATAAGATTTATGATCGCCGCAGCCGACATTTGCGCTGACATTGCGTCATCACTGAATTATTATTACAGCAGCTGTCAAATACTTTGGCTATATAAGTTTATTTCACTTTGGCTCGTGAAAAATAGGCTCCTAAGGAAAAGCTCCTAACGCAGTAAGAAACATATGTCCGGCCCGTTGGTCTAACGGTTAAGTGCGTCGCCTTTCAATCGAATGTCGTTGAAACATCTAACGATTTAACTCGTAACTGGTACGTACTAAGTTAATCGCCTCATGACAATTAATGTTATCAAACTACTGAAGCTTTGATCTACAAATCCACAAAAGACAGTAGTCAAGTCGAGGACGTTTACGCAGAAAACCTCAATTAATTAGCGCACCTCTGAGAGTCGAGACAGCGCGTAGGGAATCGCAGATAGCATCAGGTGTAACTGGCTTATCTTGGGCCTATACAAGGAACAATCTAGCACAATAGGCAAACGGCCTGCAACGGCTCCTAACAATATATATATTAGTTTTCTGTAATGCTATAAGCAGTTGGATAGTGGTCTTAAATCTAACGACTACCCGAAAAACAACGTACCAGCGTACGGTGTTGCATTTTTCCACCCACAAGTACAACATAAATATTATTATCTTAAATACTTTGTACCTTTGGCTGTGGTAACCTAATGGTGGACGCGGACGATTGAAGGTTGTCGGAATGATTAGTCAGGTGGATTAGTGCTGCGCCCTTCAACCGAAGGGATGCAGGTTTGAAACTGGTTACTAGCAAATCGGTTTGTGTCGTTAGGCAAGGCACTTAAAGGACATTGTATGAACCAAGTAGATTAATGGGTTTCGACTAAATTCTAGGAACGTGTGTAATCCAGTAATCTGACGGTGGGCGCGAGGTGATATTTATCCTATCCTATCAATACAGCCAGTGGAAAATGTGTTTGCTCACGCAATTTATATTTTCAACGTATTCCAGCAACCAAATGCAACGGGAACTGTCGACATACAGAGAGCACGCGAAGTGCCATTAACATTAACGCTACTCGTTTTCAAAGTATGATAAACGGCGGGAGAGAAAAAAAGCTTCACGCTGATAAGCAAGAATTCATTTGACTTTTGGGAAAAGGTCCTGGGCGGTGTTGGGGTTGTGTAAGGACAGTTGTTGGTGGACAGTGGTTGCTTCGGCACATTTGCGCGGGAAATCTGAATACCATTCTCGAAACTTCTCCCGACCCGCTGCGGCGATAAAAAAAGAGAAACGAAAGTCTTGTGCTGTCTTCGGGGCCGAAGTATTTACAGTAGATAAAAAAGTAACTATGGAGTAACCGTTGTACAAAAAAGGGACTTCGGCGAGTACAAAGGAAAAACAGGAAAAACGATCGGCAAAATGCGGGTAACTAGCTCGATAAAGAACACTCGCAGTAGTAAGTAGAAGTAACGAGACATGATTAAAAACGTAGCACTGTAGAGAGATTGAAAGAGTTCATTGATAATCTGCGCCGCGAAAGTAAAAAAGTAACAGAACTAAAGGGCTCGAGCGGACTTATATAGCTATGTACAAAGGGGCGAATGGCGTGCGTGCGAATGGACACGATGATTCTCTACAACTGACGCACCGGAAGCAAGACTACTACTAGGAGTTCAATGTTAGTGCAAGGGGAAAGTGGAGCACCAAGACGCGGAAAGCGATTTTGCTCTGATGATTAGGGATGTAGAAGTGGTAAAAGGCTCTCAAGAGAGTAAAAAATCGAAAAAAATTCATTGATTTGAGCAGTTGGACAGTGGGTGGGTATGGGGCGAACGAAGTGCTTTTTCGGCACTGAGCGTTTTATTGAGAATTTGATTTTGTTTGGCAGGAACGGAGTTGGCGGTTATATAAGGGGCCTGCCCCCTGGGAAACCGGGGTGAGGGTTGTTGGGGTTCACCATGTGCATCATATGGGGTGGCATCATGCCCCCGTTTCCCTCCCACGTGGGTGACATGTAACCCTCAGCCCCGGGACCGCTGTAGCTAGGTGGGTTCGAGCCCATGTAGTTTGAAGGGTGTCCAGCGCGGGTGGGTGGGTGACCACCCATGTAGTGGTTCGAACCTGGGGTCATGGAACGATGGACATGGCTCATATTGGGGTACCTGGGGAAACACCTATTGATAAGATACCATACACGGCAATCAAACTAAATCTGTTTTGAATAAAACTTACTGGAATTGGTCATATATAATGTAGTATTTGTATTAAAAAGTTTTATTTAAATATATCCTAAATTACACCCTTTTACTAAAACACACTTTAACACCCCACATTAACAAAAACATATTTATACCGCACCAAAAAAACACTTTTACCCATAAAACACATTCACTTTACATAAATAAACCTCAACCCCCCCAACAAACCACGACACACTTTTACCTAACAATATACAAAGGACATCCAATACACAGATCCCATTTATAAAACTTCCTACTGCCTGTTTGGAAGCCTTGTGTTTAGGTTGAAAATAATAATAATTACCTGCTCATTGATTGAGTAATGGGAGGTGGGCTTCTCATGATCATCTGTGGGTTGTTGGGCATGTCCATATGCTGGGGGTCCTGCCCCGTGTTCCCGCCCCCGCCACTCGGGAAGTAACTTAACGTCTGCGACGGTTTCTCGCTCGGAATGATGCCAGTGAGGTCGAACGGGGCGAACTGTTTGTGCCCCATCCCGGCCATGCTCTGCTGCCCGCTGCCGGGGTGGTTGGGGTGACCGGGCTGACCCGGCACCATCCCGTGCTGGATCATATACCCGGACGGGGGCCCGTGCATCTCCATCATCGAGGATTGCATCGACCCCGGTTGGATCTGCATCGAGGGGGACATCCCCGAATGTGACGGGGGTCGGTTGTATTCTCCCGGGAAACCATCCACCATTATCCTCGGCCCCACGGATCGGGGGCCTCCTTGCATGCTGGGGTCGTAGCTCGGGGGACCCCCGTGAATACCCTGCGTCATGTGACCACGGACCATTGGGTTATTCCCCCCGTGACTGAGCGGCATCGTCGGGTCCATGTTGGTGGGGTTGTGGGATAAGGGGGGCGGTTCGTGGGTCATCATGGGTCCACCGTTCATATGAGACAGTGGCGGCGGACTTGACGTGTCTTTCACCTGAAAAAAGGAGAAAAAATTGAAATTCAGAACCCAAAATACATTTCAAGAAATATCTCAGACCCTTAGTTATCGAAAATGACACAAACACGCTTTTAACAATACCATACAGCTGTGAATGACACGGGTATGGTGCATGACGCAAAGAGCTGGACGGGAGAGGTTTTAAGGGCAAGCATGATGGGGTTACAGGTTGACGGACGGGAATGATTGACACCGAGTAGGATCCACACCCACCGCCTCTTGGTAGAGCGGGCATTGTGTGGGCATTTGGATTGTATTCATATGATTAATCATCACCGTGAGGGCCGAAGAGCCGACGCCGTGGTTCGAATTCGCCATAGAGATGCTGGAAGGGGTCTGCGACGCCTGCGGATGGGGGAGGGGGTCAAAGGGGTCGCGTCAAATGGCAGATGGGGTCAAAGGGGTCACGTCAAATTGCGGGTGGGGGGAGGGGGTCAAAGGGGTCACGTCAAATGGAAGATGGGGGGAGGGGGTGGACGGTTCAAATGGCGGATGGGGGAGGGGTCAAAATGGTCAGGTCAATAAGGGTTTCGGGTATACAGCATTATGTTATTTAAAGATGTTTCAAACATACACTGCAATCGTTCTTAATTACCATTGACGATAAATAGTACAATAAATAAAGCTTGTGTCAATTTAAAAAATGGGCGTCTTGTATTTTTGTGATTCTCTATTTTCTCTCTCTTTATTATTTATATCGTTGTGTCAAATGTCAGGTCGATAAGGGTTTCGGGCAGTGATGGGATTCAAAATTTTAGGAGCAAATTATGTGCTTTATGATAGGAAATTAGTTTAGTTTATAGTTATCATCGCTTACAACCAGTGATGGGATTCAAAATTTTAAGGACAGTTTCTCTTTTGTATTTCGTACTTACTAATAATAGGTTCCCTAAAAGGTTTAATGTCTGTAAAAAAATCAAGAATCGGATCGGTGATAACGTTCCAAGAATAGGTTGGAGCGAACCCATGCGAACCGTTAAATCCTATCACTGGTTTCGGAGATATGACATTATGTAAGCCAATGTTTAGTTGGACAAAACTCTTTTGTTTTTCCAGCCAAAAAAAATAAAGTCAATGTTGAGGGAAAACTAAAAGGAGGGAAAGCAGGAAGGAGGAAAACTGCACACTAAAATGAAGATTGGGACATTAGAGTTGGTTTTAAACATGGGGTTGGAGTTGGGGTTACTTCTGGGGTTGAGATTAGTGTTTATGGCATGTTTAAATTAGTTTCTGTAATTTTAGTGTGTAGTTCTCTTTCCTTTTCTACTTCCCTTCTTCCCAAAATTGTTTAAATAAGCACAAAAAATAAATGGTTAAAATGAGAAATAAAGATCGAAATCAGTCAAAAACAACCAAAATGTTTTAAAAAGAAAGACCATTGATCATTTAAAAAAAGAAGAAGACTCACCACCATTGAAGAGGATGACATGGTGTTCCAGTCACCAGGTGGTGCACCATGCACGGTGGAAGGAGGTCCCTGCATCATCCCTTGCCTCTCCATGGAGAGCTGTTGCTGGAGGGTCACCTGCTGCCCCATGCCCATATACGGGCCTTGGTTGGGGATTACCCCCGTCATGGGTGACTTCATCAGGCTGGGTGAGTTCATCATGGTCGGGGAGCGGGGTAACGACTGGTGCGGCGACGCTTGGGGCAACATACCACCAGGGGTCATGTCGCCGGGCATGTACTGGGGTCCGGCACCCATGGCGGAGTTTGGGATCATACCGGGTGACGGGGCAGGGTGGCGACCTGGGAATATTTGGTTCGTTTTAAAAACTAAAAATTTTTATAAAAAAATAGACACAGAAATAGGCAAAATAGACACAAAAGTAGTGC
>CH002434.1:508014-521488 GCA_000149265.1 Ciona savignyi | reverse complement strand
AAATTATTACTAAATGGGGTGATAAAAACACAATAATTGTGTGCATCAACGAAATAACATATAGGTAAATAAAACTGATAACATTAAACGTCATAGTTCTTTTTATTTTATCTTACAACAATGCTTTAACAGAGCATTGAGAGTTTACAGTTAAAAATGCAAAATGTTACCCAATGATTCAGAGACAGGAAACTTGTTTATTTCCATGTGGCGTTAACAATAGGGCAATAGCAATTGAAAAAGAGGAAACTGTTAGGCTATGTAAAAATTACAATGAAACTTCGCTTTAACTCCATTAGGTTAACAAGAAGTAAAGGCTTATACATAACCTACCATATCTTTATAGTAACAGTACAGCCTAAACTGATAAAGACACGTAATTAAGTATGCCAAAAATAGTATATGTACCGTACGTTCGATTTTTGATTTGTAACATAATATTTATTATGTAATATTTTACGACCTGTTTACATTACATAAACATGTTATACCTTTTACGATTATAATAGTACGTCGTTAAAAACATAAATAATACTCGAAATTAAAGAAGCGCTAACACGGTTACCTTTTACCATGCAGGACTGGATAACAGGACCAAACTGCGCATTCACGCATAACTGTGCAGGTTGCCAATCAAATTGTACACCGATGTATATCATGACTTGCGAACCCGAAGCGAGAGGTCATCTTCGCAATCGCAGCACAAATTACAAAGCAGCTCTATGACGCCATCTAAAGACAATGATGACTATGGAAAATCCCCGGGTTCTTTTTAATGTTTTGTCGTTGTAAATTTGTTGTAGAAAAGCACATTTTACTTATCATAAATTCTACCGCATTTACATCACAAATAGCTACCGTGACACCATTTAACATTTCTTACTTACTGAACCTAGTATTGCTTACTTAAAAAAAGCCAAATCACTAGGTTGATTTACATACAAAACGGTTGAAAGCATAAAGTAATAAAAAGCTTTATTTAGCGATTCATGATGATAATATTCATGTTTTATGCCTCCGAATGGGAAAAGACATTAAAGTTTTCACAAGGACAATCAAATTACCTTTCTGTCGCAGAGTTGTTATTCATCAGACAAAATCGCGGACTTTCGTGGTCGCCTGCCTATAACTGGCGGCTGGCTTCCTCATGGTGTGTCTACACAAATGATAGATTTCTTTATTAGAATAAATAACTAATTAATGTGATTATCTTCTTTTGGTATTTAATTAAAATATGCAATCGGAAATCTGGTAGCTAAAATAAAAATTGTCAGAATTAAAAAGGGGAACCCCCCATGAAACAACTTTCATACTATCGAAAACAAACTGAACGTTTTTAAAAATTCAAGTAGCAGTAGAACATAAGGTATAACAGCAACTATGTCGGCGTGAGGTTTTATATGTCGGTATCTGCAAATGCTGTAAATAATTTCATATTTTCTTTAAAATTTTCCAAATATGGAGTACAGAAAATAGAGATATACATTTCTTATTTCACTTTTAGCACTTCAAACCTATTTTGAGACGGGAAATTGAAAGGTTTTTAATTGCACATACATAACCAGTGTCCTGTAGAGGCTGTAGTAAAAATATACATTTGGGTATTTTTTTATTTGTACATTATGGCATTAACTCCACTAAAATTACGAAAGATATTTGATCACTGCGACGAGGATAAGAAAGGTTTCTTAAACAGAGAAGATTTAAAAGTTGCCATGCTCATCCTATTCGGATACAAGCCTTCAAAATACGAAATACAGGAGCTACTCGGAAATGAAAAAGGCATGAAGTTTGAGACTTTTCAATCCATCGTCTCTTCGAGTAAAATCGACCAGGACCATGAGATAAGGGACATGTTCCATATGTTCGATACGCGCTGCCGAGGTTTTCTCGGCTACGAGGATGTGAAAAGAGCGTTCAAGATAGCGGCTTCTCGGATTCCCGAAGCAACCGTTAGAGCTTGCTGCGAGGAACTGAGCAAGGAATCGGATGGGAGGATTGGATACCGAGAGTTTGATGCAGCTATGCGACATTCGGATGACTCCGTAGAAGAAAAATACAATTATCTGCATAAATATGATGACATTGTACAAAGGATATAGCATCCGTCTTATACAAATGTAAAATTTCGAAACATAGCAACTTTCTAAAGTCCTGTTAAAAATTGACAACTTTTGTTTTTAAATCATAACAGAAACTAATTTCAGGGTTTGTTCTAAAAAAAGTGTGAGTATGATCACAATTATGTTGATCTCTCCTTTAAATTTTAAATGGTGACATCTGACCTATTGGTCTGATGGTTTAGCGTGTGGCCTTTGAGTCGATCTGTTTCAAAACTGGTTGCTTGGTAGTTGGTTGTGTGCAATTGGCAAGGGTTTGTTCAGAATAAAGCATGTGAATGATCACAATTATGTCAATCTACCTAATACATATCTTTACTATTTAAAGACAGTGTATTATATATTATTTGTGTTTTTAATGAAATGATTATTTTTGTATTTAAAGTAGGATTTTTTCTTTTTGGTATTATTAAGATTGCCAAGAATCACACATTGGCACTAAATTACTGAACTGATCTGAAATATTTCAAGTACTGCTGGATATTACAACACACTCTACAATGATCAAAATGAAAAAAATAGCAACGGATGGTAAGGCAGGATATTTTCCTTGATTGCCTGTGTGAAAACGCCTTTCTACCAACCACTGGATATGAGTATCCTGTAATACCTATCCAAATATTAAGTCAAGTTGCATTCTTTTGCTGTTTTTGTGTGCGAAATTATAGTGATGCACTTCTTCCGTATTGGCTTTTAACCAAGTTGGGATGGCAAAAGTGGATCAATTGCTGTTTTAAAGCTGACAGTTGCAAAACTGAAAGAAGGAAACAAGATTTATTTTACAATGAAAATGACTGCCGTTTCCTTTACAAGGAGCTGCTCGATACATGGTATGGCTGTTCTGTTTTAACGACTGTCTTTTTTCCTGTTTCTCTAATAATTTATTTGATTGTATTTGAATTTATAATGGGAGCAGTGCAATAATATAACACCAGCACCTTATGCCTACAGTAATGTTAGGATAGGACAATCATGTTTATCCTCGTAAATGGAAAAATGCAAGGAGCATTTACCAGATTACCTAGCGCTCACCGACGAGTTACTGGAGCTATTGCAGTGTGGTATAAAATATTTTCTTTAATTTGGTAGAACCGATCATTGCCCCTGTGTTAAAGCCCCTTGTGGTTTCCTTTTCATAAGAATAAACATGAATATCCCACCCTATCTTTTTCCACTGAGCTTTGGCAATGTCCATTAGGTGCCTTGCCGAACCTGCAACCCTGTCACACTAACCCACCAGACTAATCGATCAGCTACTAGGTTGCAATTCGATTGGGTAAAATATGAATTCTATACAACGCTCCCCCTGCTGGATCTCCAGAGCCATTGCAGCGTGTTTTACAAAATGTTTGTTGACTTGCTTTGTATTGTTCAACCCCTTTAACAACCATAAAGTGGTTTCTCTAAATACCAGGTGTGGGCAGTAATGAGAGGCAGTGTGTCAAAGTTAGGGTTTCAAAGGTGCCCAGACTGCCTACACACTGCCCACATTGCCTACACTGGGTAAATTTAGAGTCACCCCCATAAAGTGGCTTACATGAAAATTCAAATTACCAGCTATTGGTTGGTTGCACTTGCAATCTTATCATCTTTTAGCTAATGTTCTGACACAGTTCCAAGCAAGGTTTGCCATGAAGTGGCGATATAGCTTGAAAGTTAGTGCATCGCCTTACAGTAAAAAGGTTGCAAATTTGAAAATAATCATACATTATACACTACAATAGCTGTTTCAACCCAGTGGATTAATAATTGATACTGTTAAACCCAAATCTGTACTTTATCATGATGACAACTGTTGGCCTAAGCTAGTTATGTGAACAAAGTCTTGATTTTCTGTCACAGCAACCACATTGAAAACAACCAATCAAGATGATTCTTTGATTTGAAATTGGCAGAACCACCTAAAATTCTTCGAAAGAGTACCGCTTCTTAGCTTTCCAATGCAAGCAAGAAATGTTTCTGCTACATTTATACATTTGTTTCTGTTTCTACACCCTTGTCTTGTACAGTACAGTATTTAATTAAATTTTGTTTGCTTATTATTGTTCTTTCGTTTAGGTTGGGCGGGCGTGTCCGCTATATTTATTAAATGATATCCTTTTTTTAATGAAGTGTTTTAACGACTGTTCGTTTTGCCATCTTTTCCTGTTCCTGTGTCGTGATTTGATTCGTTTGCCATTTTTTTAAAATTTGGTCCAAAAATGAATAAACTAAAACTAAACTATTTTTGTATCTCATGCAATTATGACCGTTTCCTCAACCAACCAAAGTAACATTTGTCAGCAAATATTTTTGAGGGTGTGTAGTTTAGTTTTATTAGTTTTGGGGGTGACACAACATTGCCCATGCAATTAGTTACAACATCATGAAAAATCACCAATATGCTAGCTAAAACTCTCCTTTTATATCCATTCCTATCAGTACCTAAATCTGTGTTGGATGGTTGATACTGTACACCAGTATCTTTGGGTAGTAGGATATGATATTCATGTTTCTCTCCGTAAATGGGAAAACCAAGCGGGTTAATACACGGGCAATTGTCAGATCACCTTGAACACAATGTCAGGTTACCGGAGTTTTTGCAGTATGTTTTATATGATACACACGTTAATTTAATTTAGTAGAATACGCTGTTATGCAAGTCTTGACCAGAAACAGAAGCTATTGCAATGCATATTTTATGACTAAAAATGTTGGTAAATTTACCAGATTTTATTAAATTTCACCAAAATACGGTCACAATAACGATCTAGGGTGCATGAAACAAAGGTGTTCTGGCGTAACTATTGTTCATTTTCTAAGTATAACAGGAAATATCTGTTTTGCTATTTTCTTTCAAATATCAATGGACGTCCAATACAATCTAAAGAATTATTGGAATGGAAAGCAACAGAAATTATTCAATTCCGTTTTGACCCCAAGTAACAGAAATTATTTAATTCCATTCAGAAATTATTTAATTCCATTTAAAACAAGTTTTAACTTTCTTACAGTTAGGCTACTTTGGGCAATCGGAAACAATTGATTACTTGTAGAGGCAGTTTGTTCTTAAAATGTAGTAGGCTTTATTCGCATTTTTACAAGTTTTTCTACCAGCATGTTTCTTGGTTTTATTAAAACGAAAACGAATTATTCATAAGAAAAATCGCTGGTTTAGTCTACAGTTGTAGTAAATGTTGATTGTCAAAGTTTTGGGTAACATGTACACTAAATGCAAGCAAAAACAGTAGAAGACATATATACAGCAGAAAGTTTTAGACTTGTTTGGGTCTATCGTCGAAACAGGAATGTCGATATTGGTGTGACTTAAACGAACAACCTTTACTAGTTAGTCAAGCCTTGCAGCCATAACTGCAGAATGTACTGTCACACTGACGACACATGTACTGTCACACTGACGTGAAAGCAAAACGATTTACTGTATAGAAATACAACAATAGCTATTGTTTAAAGTTTAAAACTAACCATTGGCAAGGGGAAGATACCTCATAATTGTGGAAAGGATATATGATATTCAAGTTTTTCTCCATGAATGGGAAAACGCGGAAGATATCACAGCAGCAACCCTTAGACTAGAGCGTTGTGTCTAGTCGGTTGTGTCCTTCGGCAAGGAATTTAACGGACATTGCCTAAACCCAGAGGAGTAAAATCATATACAACACACTACATTAGCTCCGGTAAACCGACGGTGGGCGCAAGGTGATCTGACGACTATCCGTGTGTTAACCCCCTTGTTATCTTATTTACGGGGATATAAATATCCTATCCTATCGTGTTTGACTAAAACCCACTATTCAACTGGGGTTAGACAATGTTCGCTAAGTGCTTGCACGACCAACTAGGGCCCAGTTTAAATACTAACACAGCGGTACATTATGGCACGTTATACACGCAGATACAGGTCTACAATGACGTCATTTTCACCAGAATTATGAAACTTAGAACTGCGCAAGTTGGCGTATTATGTTGCTTGTTAGCATTTACTGTTGTTGTTTGCGTTTACTTTATTGTTAACAATGAAGATATTCAACGGACTTGGATGCGAAAGGTAAATACAAACGCTGGAAAAATATCAAAAAAAGTTGAGAAATTTGGAATTATGACACTAAAAGAAGCTATTGATATGGCGAAATTCGATGAAAAGGTAATTTAAGTCAGAAATCATAACATCGTGTCCAATTAAGTAGTTTGCGAATTCGTGCGTCGTCTTATTCAACCGAAGGGTTGCCGTTTCCAAAATGATCGGCTGTGACCATTGCCTGAACCTTGTGGAACGATCGGTTTTCTAAGTTAAAAAATAGAATGTCTTGGCCATACACAAAACACTGCAATAGTTCCGCTTACTCTACGGTGGTTGCAATCCGACGGTTCCCGTGTGACAATGCCCCTGTCATTTTCCCTTTTACAGAAATACACATGAATATCCTATGATATAGCACGAATTCGATTAGACATTAGTTCTGCTTAGGTTTTAAACAAAATTTCTGTTGAACTTTATTATGTGCAACATGACAGATTATAATCAATTTGAACTCTCTTATTTTACATGACAGATTGTAATCAATTGGTGCAACGACAAAATCAAGGGCGCCAGCAAAACGTTCTGTGGGTGGTGTACTTTTACGGCCAACCGATCTCTGGTAAAAAAAACAAGGGTTGATATAAGAAAAACATAATGCACCTACTTAATATTATTGAAGAAAGCATATCTTTAGATCACAGATGGTCGAACTGCAGCTGTTATATTCCGTAACAAATGCATGCATAGAAATGAAATGCCACCGGATAATTTAAGGTTGGAATATCCATTATTTATTATGATTTAAATTTTAAACCGTCACATTATAATGCGTATTACGAAAGCGATATAAAGGAATTTCTGAAGAGGGGAAACTGAAAGCAGTAAAAAAGGAAAGTAGGGAAGAAGTAAAATGTAGATTATGGCGTCAGGTTTGAGGTTAAGGTTAGGGTTATAGTTCTGGGATTAAGATTTGTGTTTTAGGGCACAATTAGCAATTTGTGTTCATAGGTTTAATGGACAGATTTCATTCCATTTCTTGTCCCCAAAATTCAATGCTTTGAGTAATTGGATATATAATAGCCTATTAAAATAAGCAAGCCTTAGTATGTAGCATGTTCTTTAGTGACAACTTATATAACCTCGACAAAGCGTTACTGTTTATTCAAAAAAACGTTGTTACAGTCAAGCAGTCAAGGCATAGTTACCCGCCCTTTTTTACTTTTTCTCTGCGCATATTATGATGTCTGGTAGCTCGAATTGACTAAAATTTACGGCGCTGCCTCGATCCATATAAATATAATGTATCATTAAAAAATATAGAACAATATTAAAGTAAGCATATTATGCAAGCTCATGCAATTCAACCTATAAGATAACCATCTTTTAACGCCATTCGTTATATAATTTTTTTACCGAGCCAAGTTTCGAGCCCATGATGGGCTCGTCACTAGGACCGTTTTTGTATTAGAGTCGGTATATGTATCGGTGCGTAAACCATTTGGCCACACGACCGTACCATTCGTTATATAATGGCTGTCTTATTATATAATATAGGTTTAAAAAGGACATCTAGCGGAACTACATATAAAATGTATTAAACATTCCATTCTTTACAAATTCGTTTCACAGAAGAAAAGACGTTTATTACATCTGGAACAACCTGGAATCGCCCATTACTACATCTGCAAAGATTAATTTGGAATTAAACCACTTCGAGAATAATTATTTTAATGGTACTATGACTTACAGGTAGTTAAGTTTTTAAAAAGAACCATATCCTCTATTGTAGCCGCACCTATGCTTTTTAAATTTACAATATTAAGAGTTTTGTCAATAAATATAATGACACCGTTTTAGACCAAAATTGTGGAAGTTACTGCATTTGACTCAAGTACACCAATGAAATCATTTAAGTCTTTTACAATTAACATTATTAACTTAAATCTTTGGTGCTTGCAGAAGAGATTCAACCGTTTACCAGCCATACCAGTCAAGTGACCTGATTATCAGAAAAGTTAGGAAGCTTGGCTTGCTGAAGAAAGAACGTAAGATTGCATGGATGGTTTTCCAACTGTCAATCTTAATTTGGCGCAACCAAGAGAATGAGATATTTTAAAAAGTTACAGAAACACGGTCTCAAAGTCGATACTTACGGAAGGTATACATTACATGATAAATTTCCGGCTGTGTTATAAAAAAAATGGGGACACTATAGAGCAGAGGTTCCCAAACTTTTTTTGTTGGCGGCGCCTTTTGTAAACTTATTAAACCTTGCGGCTCCCTCATAAAACCAAAATGTTCAAACTACAAGTATTGTATATTGCATATCCAGACTAGCACACATAGGGATAACCATTCAAACTCTTCAAAACTATTCACTGAAGTGACGAACAGTCAATTAATGCAAAACAGTTATTTGACAAACCATTATTCGAAAACAATGCAACGTAAGTCAGCAAATAGTGGCAGTTAACACCGAACAATGGATTTTTAACAAGTAAAACAAATACTTTATGGGGTTGCACACCAGGCTTATACATGTCCAACTAACACATGTACTGTAATGTTTTGTGAGGAAACAATATAATAAATGCAGCAACTTCCACAAGCTTTTGCGGCGCCCCTGGAAAAGTCTCGCGGCTCCCCAGGGCGCCGCGGCGCCCAGTTTGGGAACCGCTGCTATAGAGTATTAAACCAATATTCAGGAGCAATTGCAGTGTGAATCGTTAAAATTGCATTTTTAGGATAGGATAGGATGTTCATGTTTATCCCCGTGAATGATAAAACAAGGGGGTAACACACGGGCAATCGTCCGATCACCTTGCGCCCACCGTTGGCTTACCGGAGCTATTGTATTGTGTGTGTGTATGATTAAGCACTGACCATTTTAAAATATTACATATGATAACACACTGAAAAGTATTCTGTAGTTCCAGTGACGTGTTTCTATTTCAGATGCTTTGGTTTAAGAAATCCTTTAGAACGTGGGGAGATAAGTTTTTTCAGATTTGTAGGAAAATATAAGTTTTATCTTGCATTTGAAAATTCCTACCACTGTAGAGATTATATAACTGAAAAGTTTAACCAGCACGGCCTATATTCTGGTACCGTCCCGGTTGTTTGGGGGACAAAACGCATTGATTATGAGGCAATTGCTCCTCCAAATTCGTTCATTCACGTAGACGACTTCGAAAGTCCAAAAGCTTTGGTGGAATATTTGGATTTCCTCGACAAAAATGATACAGCTTATCAAGAATATCATAAGTGGAGGAAAAACTTACCACCTTCGGAGACTTTTGGCTCTTTTTCTGGACGCTGTCAACTGTGCAAAATGCTACATGGCATTGAATTATTAGAGCCCAAACCGATGTACGAAAATTATGTCAAATGTACAAGTGACTCTAAAACTCTGGTGAAAAAACGGAAGAAATTAAAATACAGAGTACTGAATAGCATTAATGACTGGTGGTATGGAACTGAAAATCACGAATGTCTTTTTAATAACCAAAAAAAAGAAACAAAATCTGTAAAACCGGATTTTGGGTCCATTTACTTATGTAAACTTAACATAGGACTCATAATTTCCAAAAAAAATCGCAGACACTCTAGGCAAAAATGGGTGGCCATTTTACGTATTTGCAGCGATATATTTTACTGTAGTTTCATCGAATTTTTATACTGTAAGGTTTTTATGTGGCTCTGCGTCAATATTGTGGATAGAAAAGTGTATCGCAGTTTTTTCCATTGAGTTTTATTTTATTTTAATAAATTAAGGCGACTAATTATAATGACAAATGAATGTATTCTTGTATAACTTACTGAAAAACGTTGCTGGACAAGGCATTTATTGCAACCCCGGAAATTAGATATTTAGTCCACTTCTGGATTACGCTGCATTTTGCTTTAAATTGTGATTGGGTAAAATTTCCTTCGAGCCGGATTCGAACCAGCGACCTATGGATATCTGTTACAACCTCTACAGTCCACCGCTCTACCAACTGAGCTATCGAAGGGATGGGTACAATGGAACGAGCATATAAACACATTACCCGTCGTTTGGAAATCGCCTTTGAATTGTTCAGAGCATCTACTTCAAACTACTGCAATAATAACAGGAACTGAAGCAGCCTAACTTTGCCGTTCAATATTGAATCGCAGAACAGTATCGTGGAGCTTACAAAAACCGGATTATGTGCTGTTTTAACCATCATGCGATGGACTTTCAGTAAAAGCGCATATTAACTGGGTTCAGACGATGACGGATAAGTGTCTGGGACCAAACCCTTACGTTATCCGCACTCTGTATGATTTGGTTCTGCAGAAAACTTGCTTCTACTGCAATTAAAGAAAAGTCGGCTTTTCTTCTTCACAATTTCATAGTGAACAAAAAAAAACTTGATCTTGCTTTAAACCAAGGAGTCGATAAGTTGTTGTAGCCGCAGGCCAAAGCCAAATTTTGCAAGACTTCGACTGGAGAAGCCTACTAATTTTTCGCTATTAATTAGGGTTTCTTCTCTTTTTATAATGTTTATTAGCGCATTTTGGTTATTCTTATTAAGTACTTGTTATTTATATATAAAAGGGTTATATAATATCCATATAACAAAAGTAGCAACAGTTCGTAAAAACACCAAATACGCTTATAGCAAGTAGGACAAAATTCTAATCACAGCACTCGGTAGACCATATTTTGTAAATATTAATAGTATTTGTGCAAGGTGATTTTGTTTAGCGGGCCGTATGATGCCCACCCCTGCTTTAAATTGACGACAACTCGCCAGTTTAAACATCCTACAAAAAAAAGAGACTTGAAATCAGACGCAGAAGACTGAGTTTAACAAACTGAAGTTTAGGCGTCGTGGTCCGGTTATTTTCTGGGCCAACTTAGGGATGGCAAGGGCTGGTTATCTATTAATGTTAAAACTTACAGGAATCCAAACTGGCATGCTCTTATTTTGCAACAACATTTAATTTACAATAACCCCAGGGGGAATTCCCGCTATCGAAAAAATAATGTAAAAACAGAAGCCTATTTTTGTGTATTTTTGACTTTATCGCCGATATTTTCGCTTAAGAAAGGATTGTTTACTTAAAATAAAATGCTAAGATAAACATCTAGAATTAGAAAAACATGACTAGAATTTAAATTACTAAGTTTATCCCGGTAAATTCCCCAAAATAATATGCCTAACCAATCATAAATACAATCTTAATTGGCGTATAAATGAGGTGAAAGTTTATTTTAAAAACTTTTATTCGGAAAACAATTTAAAGTTTAAATTGGTAACACCGGAAAAATTACGGTAGTTTTTGCTTGCAGAAATAAAAGTTATACACGCGATTAAGTTCATTTGGTCGGTGTATGGGACATTAATACACACAAAATACATTTTATCTTTTGTAGGTTTATTCATTAATACATATTTAAAGCTAATTTGGTGGTGCTTTGAAACCATTTTCCATAAATTTGATACGGGGTATTCCCGGAAATAAAACCCCCTGTTTAACGACCTGTAAAAACATTGTTACTGCGGGTTTGTCGGTTTGTTAACTTAAACAGAAATAATTTTTGTTTGTCAAAGAATATATATGTGTATAGAAGGCGTAGCTACGGCGTACTTTTCCAGGTAAATAAAGAATTTCGGGTAGCTAAAAGGAGGGAACAGGGAAGGAGTCAAACCGCATATTAAAATAAAGATTATGCCATTAAAGTTAGTTTAAACATGGGGTTGGATAGTTCTTTGGTCGAGATTAGTGTTCAGGGGAGGGTTTAAATTAGTTTACGTAATTTTTGTAAGCAGTTTTCCTCCTTTCTTCTTTCCCTCCTTTTAGTGTTGCCTCAATTTTCTAAATATGTATGATTAGTACAATCGGTAAGCTAAATGGCGGTCAGCAGGCAATTAAAAGTTTGTCAGGACAAAAACATTTAGCCAGATGTTTGTGTGTAAAACTTATGATTATATGTGCGTTCCAATAAATTCGAGAGGTAATCCGATGTGCACCAGTGTGTTAACATTGGGGTTACCATCGATTTCACCATGTTTATTATGAATGTTGAACTAAGTTGGTTAAATGTATAAAATTATTTCATCAGATTTACTGTCCACAATTATGTTAGTTTAATGAAGTTGATTTATTTGTGTAGGTACTTAATGCTTGGTTGCTCTGCTTTTTTTACACTAATCTTTACATTACGCAACCACACAAATAAATGTTCATATTGGCTAGTAATTTTAATACAAGTTTAATTAAATTTTTAGTAAAGTATGTGCATTCTAGTACAAAATCAAATAAAGTCTACAAAGTACAATCACAGATTCGAAATATGACCCAACAGGAAGTTATACTGCTTCCTTATTGCCATAGTATTCCTACTTACTATCTGTCTATAACAGCATGTTCTTAATATGTTGCGAGCTTTCCTATTATATTATGTACATTCCATACATTCAGTTCTCTTTGGACAAAAGATAAAATAAAAGTCATAGAATAAGAGATATAGTGAGTTGCAAAGAATGCAATTAATATCGTGAGTTAGAACATCATGTATAACTGCAATATTTGACTTATTTTAAAGATTTTGCTCAGACATTAAAATGTTAAAGTATATAGCAACTCTGTATAGTGTGATATTTGTTCTAAACCTAGGTAGGCTTAGTAAAGGTGGCCCAATAAATCAACTAGCAAGTCAACAATTCAACCGTATTGAAGATGGGAGCATTGAGTTATCCATTGACAACGTTCTTCTCGCAATGGAAAAAGTTGTGCACTTCTTTGCAATGAACAAGAAATTTGCAACCATCGACCTTACATTTGGGATGCAAATGGCCAATGGTATGTGTAGCGTTTCAGCACAATTTATTTCACTGTTGCTCGGTCTATCACCTCGACCGCCACACCTCAACTCGACTTAAAACAAAAAGGTATAACCATAAATACAGAAAATCAGGCAATCAAATAATCAATAAAACGAGGCAATAACGGAAAATCGGCGAGCGTCAAAAAATGCCAAGAATTTAAATCAACAACATAGAAATACATGAAACTTTAGAGTATGTATAGCAGTATAAATTAGTTGATACCAGCGGATATGATCTGCAGACTGCTGAAAGGTTGTTGTCCAACTGCTCGATAATTGGTTGTGTTCTTGGACAAGGCACTTATTGCAAGTTCGACCTTGAGGCTCTATATTGTTTTAGTCCTAATTAAATTGTGTTTGCTCAATAGTGTTCTTTCGCTTAGGTTTGGCGGCCGCGTCTGCTATATTTATTAAATTATATCCCTTTTTTCAAATGACGTGAATTACACGACTGGTTTCGTTTGGCCGACTTAT
>CH002434.1:477149-489163 GCA_000149265.1 Ciona savignyi | reverse complement strand
TAACATTTAGGTTACATTAACGTCTAAGAGAAATGTCATATAGACACCAGTGTTCGATTTGCTAAAACGGCTAAAAAATGCCATGGAAAATCGCATAAACGTAAAAGCCCGATCTATAACCAGTACTACACAATCGCAAAACCGTTCGGTGAGTTTTTTTCCAAGTCAAAATCCGGAAATAAGTTTATTCTAATTTGGGCAAAATAAGTGTCACACTGAAAGATGCCACAGAGGTAGTCCGATACTTTAAAAGCGAAAATCTACATAGTAAAATGATTTATCACAGTTTTTCCTCAGTACTACTGCTTGTACAAATCGCAACTCCATCAAAATTTACAATTTGGTATGTTTATAACGATTAAATTTCAGTTTATATTATTTTAAGCATTCATATATATATTTTATTCAGGTTGATGGGATTCAAGAGGTTCGCAAGGGTACGGTCGAACCTGTTCTTGGGACGTCTGAATAATCACCAATTACATTCTTGCTTTTTTACAGACATTATTAGACCTTTAAGAGAACCTGTTGTTAGTAAGTATTATATAAAAGAGAACCTGTTCTTAAAATTTTAAATCCCATCACTGGTTTGCGGGGCCTTTTTTAATCAATTTTCTAATTTTTAACTGCATTTAACCTAAGTCAACATAGTACACATAAACTTGATTAATTCAAATATGTGAAGACTTACCTAACAGAGGCGACTTCAGCCACAAAGCAAAGCACTTTTTTGCGAGTGCGTCTGGCAGCTTAAGGCTTGCGATAATAAGTTGAAGATATTGCGATGTGATTGTCTGCTTGCCGTTCGGAATCATAAACTGGTGGCCAGTGTTGTCCGGCAGGTACACAACAACATCCATGGTGCGAAAAAGATCTGGCAACACTGTTTTAGTTTTAGCCTAGCATATCTGCTGATAAAGATTTTCACGGAATTAGCACAATGGAACTAGAACGAGAACTGTTGAATGAAAATATCCAGATAGAGAAACTGTTTCTACATTTCTATATATGTATATATACCTGTTAATGAACTAATTCAGACTTAAGAATTAATAAGAAAGTCGCAAAATATATGAAGTTTTTGACAGGAAAAACAATTAATTCTGTGGCAAAAATAACCAACAGCTGCCTAGTTGATGCACATTGCATACGTAAATAACCCTTTTACATACCGCGTTATGGTATATATTATATATATCAGATTTTTCGGAAAATGATATTTAATTGTGCATAATGTCAGGCTATCTTGTTACAGCATAATCGTAAAGAATGCTATGTTTCATAGCCTCATACCATAGATTTTGGTAAAAGGTATAAATCAAAGAATAGCATACAAAAAGAAATGAATTAATTTAAATGCGAAGATAATGCTACTTAAACATTAATCTTGATAATATAGAGGCGGGCCTGGAGGAGGAGGAGGCAGAACTAGTCAGTTCGAATTCTTCCTCTTGGGTGGAGACGTTTTTTACTTTCTGCACGTACATCGGGTTTACTTGGATACTCTGGTCCATTTCTCGCAACTTTCGATCGAGTTCGGTAAAGTTCTGAATGTCCCTGTCCATCTCTTTTAGCATGCTTGCGGTGTTGTACTTTTTCGGGTCGTCGTAGAAGCTGACCATCTCGCTTGTTTGGTCGATGGTGGAGAAGATTTCACCGTCTTCTATCATCTGACGGAGGTAGAATTCCGCCTGCTCCGGCCCTGTGAGCCGTGCTCTGGTCGCTACGTCCGAGAGAGAGAGGGTTATGAATGTCTTGGTCAAGCTTTGGATATTTCTTTTGTTGAGGGAGTTTGAAACCTGTTTCACCAAGCCAAGGTTCTTGTCAGCTGTGAAAACAGCATTGTGTGTTGATATGACTGCTGCAAGCTTTGCCGGGTCGCCGCTTGAGTGGGCTTGCGCTAACTCGTTGTACTCGCCACTACACTGCTTCACGTACCGGAGTATAACTTGCGATGTGAACTTTGGTAGCGGCAAGCATTTTCCTTCAGCGATAAGAGAAACGAGTACGTACTTCTTGTAAGCTTCGAGCATTATTTGGCTGACTGTGGAAGCGGGACAAACAACAACCTGCTCAAAGAAATACAAAGCACGACGGAAGCGCTTAAGAGCTGAATAGATCATACCACCGTAGTAATAATAAGTCAGGAAATGCTTGCTGTCGTACATTCCGTTTTCCCTTGAGATATCGCAAATCTCCGTGTCGAGGTAGGGTAGGGCGGGTTTCAGACATTTTGCGGACAAACACAACTGACAAAGGTCTGAATGCAGCGATGTCAGTTGTGCTGAGTGCGCTTGTGCTTTAGCTATGCCCATGCAGAGGAGCTTGATCCCGCGGATTGTCATGTTACGGCGGCAAAACTCGTGGGTAAGCGTGTGGAACATCTGGGCAAAGTTCCCGGTCGAGTACTGAATCTGCTCCGGGATGCACTGCCCAGTGAAGAGCATGACCTGCGAGAAAACCTGCTCGAATTCCTCCTGCGAGGTGGCAGCATTCGACTGCAGTAGCGAAACCTTTACGCACAAAATGTACAGCATGCCCAATGAGTGCTGCTGAAGGTCCAATGCTTCAAGGGCGGCATCCAAATTTGATACATTCTTAGTTAACAAATTCCAGGATTTGTTCATGTATTCGCACAGCTGGCTGAATTGGCCTTGGCTTGAGAAGTTTCTAACGTTATTCACGAAATCTTCCATTTTAGTAGTAAAAAATTGAAGCTACAGTGGGAAGTGACTATATATAATATAGCCCAAACAGCAGTACAAATGTTACCTGTAGAAAAATATAAACCTTACATTATATATTTAACAAAATACACTGCTATATGATATATATTTTACAAGCTAGGTACTATATGTCAATTAGCATATGATGCCCATGTGGTATGCTGAAAAAGGATACTATTTCTATTATAGCTTATCCTATCCCAGTTAAAAATATTTTGATAACATCTTGTGTGTGCACCATTGAATAATTCTATGTACATCATAGCGTTCTTCTCATTATTTAAGAAAGTTTGGCTTTTTTGTTACCCTCCGTGTTTATGCATACACCATGCTTATTAGACTAAATTCATCATTTTGGGATGTGCCATCTTTAACCGAGAGTTTAACAGCAAAAGTTTATAAAGAGGAAAAAAACAATGCTTACATTGTCACACATACTATAATCTTTACCCTAAAACATAAAACTGACATTCTGCTCCTAACACTAACCGCCTAAATTTTTAAGTGAAGTTTAAATTTCCTTTTTGTTTAGTTTTCTTCCAGAATACGTTACGGGACAACCCCTACAAAAAATTGCTTTATCGAAAATGTCAATAACATTTCGAGCTATAACAACACAGCTCATTCAAGTGTACAACCATATGATCCTGACGTAGCTGACCCAATGGCAGTTCGTCTATTACTTTTCTCACATTAATATTCACAGACGAATTTAATAAACTTGGATCATACAAACATACATCACTTTATGCTTCTGGTTCTACGTTTACTACATGCGCAAAAATAATCCTCATTTAATACAGTAAAACAATGTGTGAGACGCGCTCCTTGCGGCCAGCCAACGTATATAAAGTGGAGTAGAGTTGAGAATAATTTTCTCCCATGTGTGTATTGTAAAGTAATATGTGATTTCATCACAAGTAATTTCGGATTTAATTGCGCGTTAGCGCCAACTTCCGTATAAAAAATTATTGATTTGTTTGTTTTTTAATTTTGCGGGGTGAATGAAATAAATTTTGCCGTAAATGTCTCTTGTTTGTCGCCTTGGTTTTATCATGCAGTACGAATATATTAGTACTTTATGGTTTAATGTATGATTTCAAAATATATTAGCATTAAAAATAACAGTGACCTGATGACTTAGCACTCTTTTCGCTGTCACCCTATCTTATTATGACACTGTGTTTTTCCTTTCTTTATTTATTGTAAAATGGTGATTGTTACTATTATAAAAGTATCATGCTGACCGATTCAAAATCTTAATCCTTGAATCTTAAAATTAAGAAGAATGCATTATGGGGGTGGGCACTATATAGGATAGGATAGGATAGAATATTCATGTTTATCCCCGAGAATGGAAAAACCCAGGGGGTTAACACACGGGTAATCGTCAAATCACCTCGCGCCCACCGTCGGATTACCGGAGATATTCCAGTGTGTTGCGTATGATTTACACGTTCCTTCAATATTGTAGAATCCATTAATCCGCTGAGTTCGGACAATGTCCGTTAAGTGCATTGTCCAAGAACACAACCGATTAGCTATAGCAATCAGTTTCGAACCTTAAAACTTTTGGTAGAAGGGCGTCGCACTAAACGACCAGACTAACCGGTCGGATATGCTAGGCAAAATGGGCCTACTAATGATTATGCTCAAGGAATGTCGGCTCAACGGAGTTACTGCAGTGTGGTAAATGCAATAGAGATGTTGCAATATTTTGAACCCAATAACTAGGTTTAGACAACGTCTGCAATGCTAATTACCTTGCACAATGACACAATTTTAACTACCATTCGGTTGTTTTCTTGGAAAGGCACTTAGCGGATATTGCTTAAACCTAGGTATTGGGTTTAAGCCCAGTAGATAAATGGGCTCTGCCAAAATTGAAGAAACGTCTTAATCATACACCTTACACGAAAATAGCTCGGGCGATTAATCGTTCGTAACGTAAACGCGAGATAATCTGGGGATTGTCCATGTGATAACGCACATTTAACATAATTACACTATTCTTTCTTTTTATTTATAAACTTGTCGTTTATAGTTTTGTTTGTGCAAGCAGAACCGATTGGGTTACCCAATCAAACTTAATATTTATAATCTGTCAAAAAGTATAGCGGTTAGCAGTCGAATCTTAATAAAATTAACACCTATATTTCACCCGTGTTAGACGGGGCGTTCAGGCAAATATATTTTGTATTTCTTCAGTGTTAAAGAGGGCGGTTTACTAATTAAATTGATTCTTTTGCGAATGGATGATGTGGGAACTTCCGTTTCTTTATGTAATTGCTAAGGAGATTTTCTAAGCTTTGCGCCAGTGTTTCGTGTTTAGCCGTGCAGTTTTGTAGCAGTCGAACAGGGCTCAAAGTTGTTGATATTGCATTTACTGCATATTTTGTTATAAAAAAGTTTTTAATGTACTAAGCAGTAACCTAGAGCCAACGCATAGATTTTTTAAGCAAAACGTTAGTGCTTGCTGGGGTTTAAATTAAACATATAATGTTCCTAAAACATTCCTAATGTTATAAACACAAAAGACGCAAAGCAAAATATTGCACAAATTACGTTTCAATAGAATTATTATGACGTTTAACATAAGGTCGAAAATGTATTGTCATAAATTTGTTTATAAACAATGCAGAGTTACAATGTTCCATTGCACAAGCATATAAACGTGTTTCTACACACCATGTTTTCATATTGTAAATTGTACTGTAAACAATTTCCCGTATAATTACGTAGAGCTTGCTCGCCGGAAATTGACACTTTGTTTACCCAAAGCGCTGGTATAGCATGTGACTAACGCGTAGTTGAGCGCAGCTTATATAACTATATATATATGACATATATGTGTATATGCATAAACTGGGGCGAACGTTATGCATGTGTACATTATACTAGAGTGAAACTGTGGGATAACCAGGACGAGCAAAAGTATAGTTTCTTAACCAGTGAAAAGCAAAATGGGTTGCAGCCGTGTAAAAAGACTGCATTCCTCAGAAGATATCCCATGCGAGTGCAGGACTGGTTACATACAAACAGGTTACAGGCCTGTTCCATGTTCTTTGGAAGACTGCATAAAAAGGTAGTTTAAGTGAAACTCCTACTTGGAGCTTATTTGAGAATAAATATAATCCTACAATACAATTTCTTGTTGCAGTGCATTTCAATTGAACAACGAGACAGTCAACTTCTGGACCCACTTTATCCCATTTATACTGATGGTTCGCAGATCGTACGGAATCGTTAGCAGTTTTGAAGACCCGTTCGATCCCATCAACTTTGCTTACTATGTGCACAGTATCGGTAATTTTAAACAGTAAAATCGTAGCCTACATTACAACATAGCTTGTGTACTGTTTATCTAAGCGGGTCAGATATTTCAGACTATTGTTTAACCGAAACAATAGGTCTATTTTATATTGTACATGATGTCATAATATATATATTTCGGTCACTATACACCTTAAGTGCAACAAAACTGCACACCTTTTTAACCAGGCTAAATTTTATATGAGCTACGCCCCAGTTCATTGTTATACACAATTCGGTATATGTATATGTATTAGTCGCGTTAACCATCCGGTCACATGACCGTACACACGTGGTGCTTTATTGGTACATTATTTTATTGTTTAAACATTTTTTGATCACCTGCGGACAGGGTAAACTTTACAGACTGAGCCAACTGTTTTAGCCTATAGCCCTATACCAAGCAACCATTCTCTGCTTGTCACAGCTACTATATACGTTTTCATTGTGTCTTCTGCGGCTCACCTCTTCTCCGCTCACTCGGTGATCTACAACGGCAGATGTTTTTCCGTGGACAGAGCGGCCATCGTCACCCAGGGATTTTCGATGAAATTGGTGGTCGAAAACCTAATGTGCCCTGCTTCTTGTTACTTAGTGCAAGGTGAACACTTTTGCTTTCCTAGTCCTATATTGTTTCCGACAGATTAGTCTTGTGGTTTAGTGCGTCGCCTTTTATCCGAAGGGTTGAAGGTACGAAACTGGTTGCTAGCTATTGCAAGTCTGTTGTGTCCTTGGGCAAGGCACTTAACGGACATTGCCTGAACCCAGCGTGTTCTACTAAATTGAGGGAAAGTGTGAATCATACACAACACACTGCAATAGCTCTGGTAACGCGAACGTGATTGTGTGCGCGAGGTGATGTGACGATTGCCGTTGTTGACCCACTTGGTTTTCCCATTAACGGGGATGAACATCCTATACCTATTACATGCCTATATTTATAATAAGAATGTGGATATGGTGGTGTTAGCTAAGCGATAAAGAGATGTTATACATTATTACATTCTTAGTCCTATATTGTTTATAAAAAGTACATGTCAGTGATTTATTTTCCCATGATTTCACTTTCAAACTTATTTAAACTAAATAATATGAGGCAACTTTCGTATAATGTATACTAGATGCAGTTTAGGGATCATTGCAGTGATTCATTTTGATATAACGTTGAATCATTGAAATTAAAAAGTTAGCGGTATTGCGACAATGTATAACGACCAAGAAACGCACGAAGAGAAGACAAAATGTTAAACTTAAAAATCACAAACACCTTTAATTAAAAAAGCCGAAACACCTAAATTTAAACTGTAAAACAAGCATTTAAACGTCCTGTAGTTGTAAGCTAAAGTAAGGGGGAAATCCTTTTAGCTGTGTACATCACTTAAACGTCACTTCTTACCGCAAACAAGTGATTAATAATATACGTTATCTATGTGTTAGATCATCGCCTTTGTTAACCACAACAATACAAACTGTTATTAGTGTCGAGTTGATAAATAGTCACTTTTCTCTCTTCTGCCATTAAGCTTAGTGTTATAATCGAAACTGACAAGGGTAATGGGTAATATTTTAAAACGAATTACAGATTGACTGTGGATCTTATTATATAAAATGGAAATTCATGTTTATTCCCGTGAGTGGGCAACGGACGTTATCACACGGGTAATCAGGTCACCTCGCGTCCACAGTTTGGATATGTTTTACTGTTAGAATAGGATAGGATAGGATATTCATGTTTATCCGTGAATGGGAAAACCAAGGGGGTTTACAGACGGACAATCGTCAGATCACCTCGCGCCCATCGTCGGGGTTACCGGAGCTATTGTATAGTGTGTTGTGTATGATATTAATGTTTCTTCAATTTAGTACAACCCATTAATTTGCTGGGTTCAGGCAATGTTTGTGATAAGCCTTGCCCAAGGACACAAATTACCAAGCCAGAGACTAGCAAGTATGCTTATCTTTACACATACGTCTAACATTATATCGAATGCCGTCTGTTATAATAAGATCTTTTTAATTAAATTTCTTTTCTTTCTACCCAGATACAAGTCGGCCCACCTACCTGTTTTTCACGGTTCTTGTAGCTGTGCTGGTGACGTCATTATTCTGCGCTGGCACTCTCCCAAAATTGAAAAGATTCAAAAGTCAACTACGTTCGTTGCCATTTGGGGTTGCTGGGTTTCTTATCAATTTCCCGTGCATTTTACGGTATGTAATATTACGTATCATAGATACCAAGCAAATTTTAACTAAAAGACAATTACAGTATTGCTGCAAAATTAAAAAGAACTTAAAAAAAATTTAAAAAATAAAAATACCTCAAAAAACCTGATCGAATGCATTTCAGGATGTTTTAAATTCGATATTTTAAATTTTGGATATAGTTGTATATGTAGTGGGGTAGTTTATAAATATGACTATTTTTCAGGTATTCTTTTACGAATCAATCATCTGAACAGGATTGTTTCGACCTTGCGAAGGGTCATCACACTTTGTTCTACCTCCAAGCGTCAGCCAGTCTTTTGGCGGGTGTCTTTTATGCTTTGAGAATACCAGAGCGTTTCTATCCAGGTATTTAACTTATGAACTCGATTGTTTGTGTAATAAATACACTTACATTTTTCCATCCGCAATTAGTCCGACAGACTACTGTGGTGGTTTAGTGCGTTGCCTTTTAGCCGCAGGATTAAAGGTGCGCAACTGGTTCCTAACTAGTCAGTTGTGTCCTTGCGCAAGGAACTTAATAAAAATTGCCTGAACCCAGCAGATTAATGGGTTCTACTGAATTAAAAGAAAGGTGTGGGCGCAGGGTGAACTGACAATTGCCCGTGTGACCCCCTTGGTTTTCCCTTTTACGGGAATAAACTTGAATATCCTATCCTATTCTATAGATACAAATATCTGATGTTTGTTTAGTAAGATGCGGGATAAAAATATTAATAAACGATTGGCCTGAATCGGTAATATCTAGAGTTCAAAATCCAACCTAATAATTATAGTCAAAACCTTGCCCAACAAAACAAAAAACATTTTAAACTCTTTCATCGTCAGGTCGATTCGACATTTTCGGTAGTTCACATCAAATATTTCACGTTTTAATTGCCATTGCACTCTATTTTCAAAACAAGTTGATTGAAGAAGTGACAGAGGAGGCGAAATATAAAATAAATGCAGGGTAAGTCGTATACTGAATAAATCGCGCCCTTTTTACGGACTTACCAGACAGATTCTGAACTCGATCAAACTCTAACCCCTGGTATACTTTTGTTCCACATGGCTGTAACCAAAAATAGCCTTTTTACTATAGTCGTTTAAAACTCATCTATAATAGCTACGGTACCCTGACTATTTTACAAAGTAAACTGAAGATTGCCCGGGTTTCTGAAGATTTCTTTTTTCATACTGCCGGGAACATATTTATGCAACAATCCATATCTTTGTTTAATAGGTTAAATGGAGTATTACAGCACACATAGGGTGTACGGGAATATGATAGGATAAGAATAGGATATTCATGTTTACTCCTGTGAATGGGAAACCAATACAGTTAACACACGGACAATCGTCAGATCACCTCGCGGATCTCACGTTGCACGAAAGAACATCATGCATACGAGTCGTTGAGAGCACTATTATTTAGAACCGCAATACATACTGCTGGATATTCACATAAATATTTATTACTACACTTAAACTTACAATCTGCACTTTCATTGTAGGGAGATATCACACGAGATACTGGGTACCCACTGGATGTATACCATCGGGGTTTTTGTATTAGTCACCGGCGTGGTACATTCAATCGTGGTGCTGTTTTACTGGAAGATCGACCCGTGCTCTAAAACTACAGGAAATGCAGAAAAGCAGGATTGAAGTGTTCTACAGTGTTATTTATATACAACTATGCAATCATTGCTAGGTAATCTGGGAAGGCGATAAAAAGGTTGAGTTTACTTTCTAGAGTTACATCTAGAAACAAGGTTTTGACTGAAGAAAAAAACTGTACGTCGGGTTGCTATTTATAATACAGCAACTATAGACTACATATAACTTAACGACGATGGACATCTTTCTATTTCAGACCATATTGCGCGTACATAAACTTTATACACTTTTATTATATATATTTTGCATTATATACCTTGCCTTTTATTTTATTTTTGTATAAATAGTGCGATTAGTGTATGTTTTGATAAAAGGGTACATTAAGATAGTTCCAAGTTCGCAAAATGCATGTTTGTTCAATTGCGTTAAAAGATAACATGTTTTATTTTGTGTGTTATGTTTTTTCAGTCTATCAAACTGTGATATTTTACATTTTGTGTCAGTACAATTATAAAATTTCAAGTCGTTTTAATAGTTCAAACGGAAGTATAATTAAAACATTGTTTTAGTTAGTATAGGAATTCTGCTTCCTATTTAGTTCACATGATAATTCTTCGATTGGTAATTATCTGACATGATCTATTAAATAGTTTTGATTTATTTTACCATAACCGAAATTCGCAATCATAATCAATTAAATTAAAATTGAGTAGTAAAACCATTACTCTTTAGTCATTTTTGGTCGATTTACAGAAACGCAAACCTAATACTTAAAAAAAATTATCATCAGTCTTACTCCACGTCTATATTAACAGGAAAAAATGCTTTAACAAGTTTTACCTTTTGTATGAGTTGTTGTGGGTTCCCTATGATTCTGAAGGAAAGACATTTTAATTTTATTCCGTTTTTTCTTTTTTTCTGTGTAAAGCTGGTGACAGGCAGCAAGGTCATTTTATGGGTAGAATACTTAATCAGGTTAAAACTTTTTGTAATCCTAAATGTCATACCCTTAATTTGCCACGAATTTTAATTTTTCAAAAAAAGCAAGGGGGATTTCTGCTGTCGCCTTTCGGGAAAAATGTAAAAAGGAACAATAGGACCATACAAACCGCACCACGCGAAATCCGTTAAAATATTAAATTCATAATTTGAATACCTTAGAAAACATGGATATTAAGTTTTATTTTTGTACTCGGGATCCCACTAATTTCTGCATGCCGAAACACACGTTATACCCTGTTTGTATAACATCATGGGGGTTAGGTACCTATACGTATAACCATGTCACACGTTAGGTTCATCTAGAAAGTATAAATATCAAGATTGGATTGGTAACCCGGTAGCATATTAGATGCTTGCAGAAACAAGCGTTATGCACTTTCGTTCCTGCATGCAGAAAAATATAGCGTACGCTCGACAGGACTTGTTAACACATGAATCCACAATACCATTGCCACAGGCTACCATATATTTTAAACACAAGAACTAATTTATCAGTATACAAAGACGTAAAAGTAACGTATAAATGAACAAAAGTGTTCATTTCATGCTACCAAATTGAAAAAACGTGTGTTATTTAAAACTATATCTTTTGGGAATTACTTTTAAACGTCATTTGATGTTTATGGTTTGCGATTAAACCGATACAAAACCAAACTTTCTGTCACGGATCACTTCATTCAAATTTCCACTGCGCTGGTCATAGTTGTCAGTCTGTATAACGTTGTGCGAACGTTGAATTAAAATCTGCGTTGAGTTTTGCTTCGTTATGAGTTTGTTTCCTTCTGCGGCTGCAGTAAAATCCCAACCAGATAAACCTTCAGGAAAGGGTAAGTACAATACATTTTAAAGGTTTTATTACCTACTTAACCCACTTAGTTTTCGTCAACTTTTTTTTTGTTGGTTAATAATTTTGTGGCAAATTATTGCTTTGTATTGTATCTTAATTGTTGAAAAAAATCTAAATCGTAAAGTTCAGTTAGAGGCAGAAAAAGGTAGTACTAAAATTAGGGTGCCTCTAAATACTACAGGACCGCTTGGAGCGCTTGGATCGCTTGGATCACTTAGATGGCTATGGAAAGTAATTCTAACCCTGTCCCAAACACTAATGTCAACCCCAGAACTGACTGTAACGCCGACCCTAACATTAAA
>CH002434.1:457451-467844 GCA_000149265.1 Ciona savignyi | reverse complement strand
TAATAATATTTATTATTTTTTTTGCTGTTTCGTTACAATAAAGAAGAATAAAACAATTGTTTAAAGTTAAGGAGAGATAAGATAAAGGAGAGATAGGATAAAAGGTTAAGTAGAGATAGGTTAAGGTTAAAACGGCAAAACTACAGTAGTTAAAACACGTCAATATTCAACCATCAGGTTGCATTTGATGACATCAAAGGGTTCGTTTTCTTCACAAAGACTGTTTCCAGCCGACTGAAGTTGCTAGAAATATTCATCCAGACCCTTGGGTCAAGGAAAGAGGTGAATTGGACATTTTAATCTTTTTATCATTTTACTGACATAAATATGGTGGTTTACTTGGAAGCTATGAACAAATGCAAAATATGATAGGATAGGGTATTCATGGGCAATCGTCAGATCACCTCGCGCCCATCGTCTGGTTACCGGAGCTATTGCAGTGTGTTGTGTATGATAGACAGGTTCCTTCAATTTGGTACAACCCATTAATCCACTGGGTTCAGGAAACGTGCGTTAAGTGCCTTGCCCAAGGACACAACCGACTAGCTAGCGACCTGTTCCGAACCTTAAACCTTTCGGTTAAAAGGCGACGCACTAAACCACCAGACTAAATGGTCGGATGGTCTTTTTAAAATTTACTCTATTCAATTGAAAGCAAAGAATTGGATGTAAAAATCGTCGAGTGTTTTAATATACAAGTGGTATTTATAAGAAAGCATTTATTAATTGTAAATTGCTCAACGTTTTGTTGATAATTATTGTACTGCAGGTTAAAAAGTAAAAAAAGTTGGCAATAATAGGCTAAAATGTGTCGGTTTAAATAGGTTAAAATATTAAAATGTTAAGGTTAAAATGTTAAGAAATTTTGCTGATATTGCAATACTCTCTCTGCACAAAATGCAACTTTTGGAACAATTTAAAAAATAAAAGCTGCAACTACTTAATAGTTACTCCTGCACACAATGCACTGAATTAACTGATGTTCTGACTACAAAACAATAGCGGATCTTCAATATTTCTCATTCCAGAACATTCTAAACAGAGAGTTCCTCCTAAGTCAACCGTGCCATCTTACCCATGCATTGCAAAGCACCGGCGTTTTGGGTGAAATCGCGGGGCTGAAATTGGAATGTGGTGTCAGTTGTGACGATTCAGTCCTACCCAGGTCCCCACACCATGAACTGCTCTGCACTGTCTTCGAACAGTTGGTGTCCGACTGTCCCGCTGACGTCAGAAAGGGGGTTTGCGAAGCAGCGATGGATTACTTTGTAGTCAGAACAATGGAATTAAGCAGAACACAAGGCAAGAAGCAGGAAATAAAAAAGACGGGGAAAGAGGCGAAAAAAATCGCGAAATTATCCCTTAAATCAGACCCATTGAACTTCGTTATTTGGGGAAAGCTGGCACGCGTGGAGTTTTTTACCGGAAAACCGGACGAGAGTCTAAAAATCTATCACAACTCTCTGTCAATGTGTAAACGACAGGATGACGCTTTGAGTCTCTGTGCAAGCTACATGGAATCGTTCCGCAAATCCAACCCAAGCGCCGTCAAAACTATCCTCGCTGGTCTGGGGGACGGACTTCGTTTCAGGGAGGTTTTGCAGCAGCCAGATTCGGTGACGGGGGCTATGCTGCTCCGTGCCACTAGGGGGTTGGAGCGAATTTGCGAGGATCTATCCTGCCTTTATCCTGCAGTAAGTACAGCTATGCTTCTTTACAGAACTTTTTTTGTTTTTTCAGATAGTTAGGATAGGATATTCATATTTATCCCAATGAATGGAAAAACCAAGGAGGTTAACACACGGGCAATCGTCAGATCACCTCGCGCCTACCGTTGGATTACCGGAGCTGTTGCGATGTGTTATGTATGATTCACACGTTCCTTCAATTTGGTAGAATCCATTAATCCGCTGGGTTTGGGCAATGTCCGTAAAGTGCCTTGCCCAAGGACACAACTGACTAGCTAGCGACCAGTTTCGAACATGCAAACGTTAGGCTGAAAAGCGACGCACTTAACCATTAGACTAATTTGTCAGACAGTTCTAGTAAAAACACATAAAACTCTTTATATTGAATTAGGTTCTTCAAAGAATATAATACTTTTTGTATTAAATGTATATACTGGTTTAAAAATATAGGTTTGTCAAATATATAATGACATAACACACTGCAATTCCTTGGTATATTGGCTGTAGGTATGAGGGTGGCATTTTTTGGCATTTAGCTGGTTATACTGACTGTTGTTGCCATAGACCGGGATAAAAATGAGTGTCTTATCATTTCGTAACTTTTACATTTACACAAAGGTTCAAAAGACTATTTTATCAAATAACAATAAACAATTTATTTGAAATGGTTTAATTTTTTAGAGATTGTTATAATATGAAAATCATTAGATTACCGCCATAAAAGGCTTTGCCAATGGGCAAACTTACGAGATACTGAAACGTTTTAGGTGACGATCTCACTGGGCGGAAACCAAGTCTGTTTTACCAGTCTTTCTATCGTTTTATACATTTTAAGGTCACTCTTTCGGAGAAGGGTGATTTGAGTGAATTCGCGAATGTATTATTCTGCTACTCAGCACTTCTTACCCTTTCATCATCTAATGAAGTGGATAAAACATTGAAACAATATATCACCATCATAAGGAGGGAGCACAGCGCAGGTTTGTTATTTGAATACTGTGTTTAACTATATGCCCTAGGTCTATATATAATGCTCTGGTCTCTGGGTATATATATAATTATAATTCACGCAGTGGTCAATGGTTACAACTGTGGAAGAGGGGTAACAAATAGGATTGGTTGTCCTTTTCATTGGTGGGCGTTGTGTTCAATATGTTGTCTTGTGCTTGTGCTGCTGCCAGTTCATTTGAACACTCGATAGTCCAAATTTGTTTTTTTAGTGTTAACTCACTTGGACTTATTGATACCCCTGGTTTTTAAGTCCACAGCATATATATATGTGCATGTGGGTATTATTTTAGGAATTGTTTTCCAAATGTAATTTAACAATTCCCATTTTGCCGTATTATTTTAATCTAATTCCCGTGTTACACATAAAAATCAAAAAAATGAATAATTAAACCAAAACTACCCACCTAGGCAACCAACAAGCCAGTGTCGACCTGCAGTATATGCATAAAGTGAGAATAGACCTGATAAGTCCAATTGTTGAGCGTAGCACTTCGTACCGCAATGCTGTGCTGTTTGCTTTGGACGATTTCCCAGATTGCCCTGAATTTGCATTAAAGCTGTGTCAGGTGAGTCATATGCATTTCGTTATAGGAAAGGATACTCATGTTTATCCCTGTAAATAGAAAATATTTACGGGAGCGTATATACGAGCGGTTAGTATGGTGATTAAGTGCGATGCCTTTAACCGAAGAGTTGCAGGTTCAAAACTTATCTTTAAGTATTAGAAAAAGAAAACCCCTTGGTTTTCCCATTCACGAAGATAAACATAAATATTCTATCCTGTTCTGTTATCAAACGGGTAGCCTTCAGATTACCTCGCGCGCACGAAACTGGGCTAGCTTGTCGGTTGTGTCCTTCGCAAGGTACTTAACGGACATGCCTGGGCTCAGTGGCTTAATGGGTTTTACTAAGTTGAAGGAACGTGTGAATCATACACAGCACACTACAATAGCTCGGTTGTAGGCGCGAGGTAATCTGACGATTTCCCGTTTGTTAACCCCTTGGTTTTTCTACTCACGGGGATAAACACGAAATCCTTTCCTATTTTGAGTAATATACCTACACTAATTTATCATTATTCTTAACACATTCTGTGTTTAGATTGAAGTAAGATCTGCTATTTCGAGCACAGCAAGGAAGCTGTTCAGCCGCGCCACCAGCGTCTCCTCGGCATTCTTCTCCGTGTACTTCGAACTGTTGACCCACCGACGCAACGCAGCCCACGGTGACTACCATAGCACTGCGCGCGTCACCAACGTCCTCGAGAGGGCGGTAGCGAGCCACAGCAGAAGCGTTCTATTATGGAGACTGCTGTTGCACTTCTCTACTTCAAAAGAAACCGTTTTAACCCGCGCTAACTTCGCCTGCCCGTGGTCGAAATCTCTCGCCTGCGATCAGATCCGGCTGGAACCGGATTCGATACCGGAATTGGTCAAAAATATGCAAGAATGTGGTCTGCGAATAAGGACACCGGTAGAGGAAGTACAGCTTTTACTCGCGATGTAATTTTTTTTAAATAAAACTACACTTATTTTGTTGCGTTGTCATCAGTTTTGGAAAGGGCAAGGTTAACTTCATCATCATGGTATATTATTAGGTGGACTTAGTCCTGTCTTTTTTTGTAGTTTTTTTCTAATCGTGTTACTAAATGGCATTTATGATCAAAAATAAACTATGCATTTCCCGTTCTTAGAGTATCATTTTATACATTACTGCATATATAACAATTAAAAACTCAAATAGTGAAAAAAATAGTTTGACAGTTTAATTTAGACTATCCAAAGCAGACCTATATTTAGTATATACATTTATCTTATATTGTGTACACTTAAGGAAAAAACGCCATTAATCCGAATCAAGTCATAAAAAATCTAAGATGCTATCAGAAACTAAAATTTAAGATTATGTTTGTAATTTAAATCTTGTTCGGTGTTTTCGTAAACAGGTTTAAAAAAACAACTTATTATCACACCATGACACAGGTAATCGTCAAATTACTTCGTGCTCAACGGACGGTTCCGAGTCTGGGCTTCATGGCACGTTAAACGTAACCTTTGTCTGGCGGTTTAGTGAGAAGCCTTTCAACCGAAAGGTTGTAGGTCCTGAAATGGTCGCTAGCTAATCGGTTGTGTCCTTGGTCAAGGCACTTAACGGAAATTGTCTGAACCCAGCGGATTAATGGGTTCTACCAAATTAAAGGAATATCTCAATTATACAACACAGTGCAATAGCTCCGGTAACCCGACGATGGGCGCGAGGTAATCTGACGACTGTTCAAGCACCATAGTTGCATTTAAAAACTTAAGTGTTGCTTAAAAGAATTGTATGTGTCTGTGGCAAACATATAATTATTTACAACGAACATCTCTTTATGTTATCAGTGCCAACAGTCGCATTGTGCCACAAAGCATAATAGCCTACAGGCAATCTCCAAATTGTCGTGGGCCCACCGGAGCTATTTCAGTGTTGTCTGCGTGCAGAAATATATAGCGAACAGTCAAACAAGGTTTTAAAAAATGGTGGTGGATAGCACTTGGCTGACACTATCTAGTTCTGATGTTGTAAAAAAATAGCTTTTAGTTTTTCATTAAAAAATAGTTGTAATTTCAAGGACTTTTTCGTTGTACCACATCATGCTAGCAGTGTCAGCTTAATGCTGATCCCAAAGACCCGTTGTCACAGCTTTATTAAACTAGCAACACGAAAATAACAATATAATATATAGTTTATTACAAAAATAGCGTATAAAAGGTAAAGCAATCTTGCACAGTTAATTCAACAAAAACATATATGAAGGACAGTAGAGAACAGCAATTGCGTATAGCACCATTTGAAGAACTTTTAAGATTTCGCGGATTCTGCACGCAGTTCAAGCGCTGCCAGATTGGATGATTTTAAAGAGAGCTGAATGTTTGTTAGTTTTAATGGCATCTCTGCATTGCGTGACAAGCTGTGCTTTGTACTTTCCAACTGTAATGGAGGCTTTGTAAGGTAAAATACACATTATAATATAACTGTTTTATTCCCGTGGATAAAAAAACGTAAGAGTGTTATTTCCCGGCAATCGTTAGATTATATTTGTCCGGCTGGTTACTCTGGTGGTTTAGTGCGACATCTTTCAGGTTTTTTGCAGGTTAGAAACTGGTCGCTAGCTAGTAGGTTGTGTCCTTGGACAAGGCACTTAACGGACATTGCCTGAACCCAGCAGATTAATGGGTTCTACCAAATTGAAGGAACATGTCTATCATATACAACATACTGCAATAGCTTCGGTAACCCGACGATGGGCGCGATGTGATCTGATGATTGCCCGTGTGTTAACTCCCTTGGTTTTCTCATTCACGGGGATAAACATGAATATCTAAACTAAGTGCTTTGCTCAGGGATTAAACGACCATTTTTTTTATTAAACAGTCTTTCGGTCAGCAGACCATCGGCAATCTTACTGATTAAGCGATCTGGCAAGACATAACCTGACAGTTGCCAGTATTATAACGACGGTTATTGTTCCAACACACCCAGGATTTACATAATCATCCTACCCTTTCTCGGACATAACCATTGTCAGATTTTAACTAATTCCACCCCAACTCACCCCTTAAATGCGATGCCTTCTGTATAATCTGGTTGACGAGTTTCATTGACGTGACTAACTCTTGGTGGTTGGCAGATCGTACCTTGTACCCATTGACGAGGTCTCTGTTCAAATCCTGCACCTCGATGTAACCTTTCTTCATGTTGGAGCTGTGGAATGGAGGCCAGAGGTTAAGGATAAAATATTTAGGTTTTATCCCTGTGAATGGGATAACACAACGGGCGTTATGTGTTATCACGACACACTGCAATTGCTCCGGTAACCAGACTGTGCACGCGAGGTAAAATAACGATTGGTCAGGGATAGGATAAAATTTCCAGGTTTTATCCCTGTGAATGGGAGAACAACAGGAGTTATTACATGTTATCACGACACACTGCAATTGCTTCGGTAACCAGACTGTGGACGCGAGGTAAAATAACGATTGGTCATATGTTAAACTCCCATTGCATTGTTATATTAACAGGGATAGGATAAAATTTCCAGGTTTTATCCCTGTGAATGAGAGAACAACAGGCGTTATTACATGGGTTATCGTTTCTGTTTTATGATTTAACATATTATTTCAGTACTAAGAGATTCCTGCTTTGTAAATTTGCTATAATTAATAAAGTAAATGATTGCTTTGATGTTTGTACCAGTAAACTTACCAATAAATCAGTTTAACCAAGAATTATTGCACATGCACAAACCAAAGTTTAAAAAAATCCTATTTACTGTTCACTTACATGTCTCCCTGCAGTCTGGCGTCCTCAGCACGTATCACCAAGCTTCGTATTAAGTTCGAGTGATCCGTCATTTCCGCAGCCAACTTCTGTGTGACAGACTGCAGCCCATTTACCTGTGCAGGTAACAAGTGTATCTGACAACCTAGTTATAGCTGTGTACCTTCACTGTTTACTCTTGCCAAACGGCCCCTGTGTCGCCTAACTGGTCCCGAACTCAGTTAGGGGTGGTGGGGCAGTGCCTCCCCTTTTAGTTAAGTGTTGCAGGTTCGAAACTGGTCACTTGTGTTCTTGCCTGAACCCAGCGGATTATTGGGCTCTACCAATTTAAAGGAACGTTTGTATGATATACAACACCCTGCAATAGCTTTGGTAACCTGGAGGTGCAATAGCTTTGGTAACGATTGCCAGCTGTCACAATCTCAACTCTTGCCAAGCGGCCCCTGCCTCCACTTACTGGTCCCTAACCTTGTTATCTTGGTTGGGCAGTGCGTCGCTTTTCAGAAGAAGGGTTGCAGGTTCGAAACTGGTCGCTAGATAGTCGGGTTGTGAGCATAAAAAAGTTTAGCTGACATCATGAAATAGCTGTGTAAACTTCATCCCTATGTAATATACAGCGCCCCTCAAGCACCCATAGATCTGTTATTTGCCTGGCGATTATGTTTTTAGTCAGTGGTTTGGCCGTGAATTTTTATTTTTTATTTTATGATCGCCAGTCGAAAAAGGTCACTATGAAAGTTAATCAAACTACGAAAACTTTTTACAGTGTGTTGTATATGATAGACAAGTTCCTTCAATTTGGTAGAACCCATTAATCCGCTGGGTTCAGGCCATTTTTATTAAGTGCCGTGCCCAAGGACACAACCGAATAGCTAGCGACCAGTTTCGAACCTACAACCTTTCGGTTGAAAGGTGTCGCACTAAACCGCCAGACTAAAAGGTTGGACAAAGCTCTTAGCAAAACCTTAAATTTTGTCCTAATCATTTTTCTAGGTATATGTACATTGTCTGAAAATCTTAGCAAAATCTGAGAGGTACGATGTACGAGCTGTTAAAAATATAAAGGAATGATTCAAAACGTACAGTTCTAAGCAAAACCCACCGTGGACATTTAATGGAGTTGAGTTTGTCTCTCAACGAAAACCCACAAGGTAAATTTAGTCCATCTTAGGTACATTGTCTAAAAATCTTAGCTAAATCTTAGAGGTACGATGTACATATGTAAAAGTATAAGGGAACTTAAAACCTACCGTGGACATAATGGAGTTGAGTTTGTTGTTTTTATTAAGTGCCGTGCCCAAGGACACAACCGAATAGCTAGCGACCAGTTTCGAACCTGCAACCTTTCGGTTGAAAGGAGTCGCACTAAACCACCAGACTAAACCGTAGACAAAGATAATGGAATGACTAAAAACCCACCGTGGACATAATGGAGTTGAGTTTGTCAAGGTGAAGTGGGAAGTGAGCGCTCACTTGAAGATGATCGAGCCTCAGGAAGGATGCGAGGGATTGGATGAGATCTCCTGCGAGATCGATGTTGTCGGTGTGAATTTGAACCTGTGGATCGGATGCTCAATGGGACAATGCATGGTAGGTATAGTGGGTAATCCAAAGATTATTTGTGCACAATATACTATATCTTGCCTCATGGATACAACCATTACAGGCAAAAAAATCTAAATATTACCTCATACCAACAGATAACCAGAGCTATTACAGTGTGGTAAATAAAATGGGACCTTCTTTAGTTATATTAACCAATAAAACAATGGGTTTAAGTGTCTTGCACAAAGACATAACGAGACAGCAGCTAGTTTTGATCCACCTATCTTTACGCTGATGTCCGATGCACCAACTATAAGGCAACTTGACAGATATATATTTAAAAAATGATTCTCAGTCATTGAACAGTGGATGCGAGTTATCAGAGCAAGTTTTGCATAATTGTAATAACAGGAAACCCGCGTTATACCCATGTGCAGGAATATGCAGTAGACATTATAACATGGCTAGTCTTCTATGAATTGCTTTAGTTTTTGTTCCACTTTTGTTTCCACTTTGGGTTTAGCGGCCACGTCAAATTATACAGAATTTTAATAGTTTATTTCTTTTTTTTTAGACGTGTTCTAACGACTGTCGTTTTGCCGTTTTTTCCCGTTTTCCAAATTTTTACCGATAGTCCCGCTTCGTGTTTTCATCGTGGAAGCAAAAAATAAACTAAACTAACTTATAAAACCAAGGGGTTTAGTGCCTTGCACAAAGACACAACTTAGCTAGTTTCGATCTCACTGATAGTCCGAAGCATTAACAATAACTTAACAAGCCAGACAATACTTCGATAAGTGTCAGTAAGATCAATTTATTAGTTAATTTTTTTCAATATGTGTCAGTCAATCACTGTATTAGTTAATTTTTTTAAAAAGCAGATCACACATGCATGGTAGGTGATAAAACGAGGAATAAACAACAGTAAGTTCTTATTATTTTAAAAGCAGATTACACTGTTGTCCACCCACCTGTCCACTACTGTCCATCTTAAACACCCACCTGTCCACTACTGTCCATCTTAAACACCCACCTGTCCACTACTGTCCATCTTAAACACCCACCTGTCCACTACTGTCCATCTTAAACACCCACCTGTCCACTACTGTCCATCTTAAACACCCACCTGTCCACTACTGTCCATCTTAAACACCCACCTGTCCACTACTGTCCATCTTAAACACCCACCTGTCCACTACTGTCCATCTTAAACACCCACCTGTCCACTACTGTCCATCTTAAACACCCACCTGTCCACTACTGTCCATCTTAAACACCCACCTGTCCACAACTGTCCATCTTAAACACGAGGTCGCCTCCTCGCAGAGCAATGAAATGAGCATCGATCGAATCCTCGCATGGAATTTCGTGGCGAAGAATGAAGTTCTCTGTCATCCAAATACCGACCTGTCGAGATGTCGATGAATGGCTAACAAAAATATTAGCGCTGAAAATGTAGATGAGCAGGCATTCTTTATTTATTATCTGATATGTAGGTTCTTTCCACATTGACCAATGCAAATACCGACCTGTTAAGATGGGATGTCGATGAATGGATATGGATGCTGATGTTTATATTGGGGGGTGGGGTTTATAAGTTTTAATATGTAAAATCGCTGGATTACTACGAGTCCACAGTCTCGTTATCGGAGCTATTGCAGTATGTTCAAAATCATTGAGATATTATTCTTGTTTGAACCACCAAACCACGGTACCTCTAATTACTACTTGAATCGCTTACTATATTTCGTTATTACCAAAATCTCTGGGAAAACTAATTAAGTGAAACTTAAATGAATATTAGAATGGAAAGGTTAGTTCTGGGGTTG
>CH002434.1:414282-434740 GCA_000149265.1 Ciona savignyi | reverse complement strand
ACCTGACGTTCGCCATGTGCCAATCTTGAAGTTGACAGTGTAATAACCCTCCTGTGTTTTCCCAGTAAACAAAATACCCTTACCAAACAAACTCATCCAAACAAAGTATTAGCTAAACGGATATTATATTCGGGTTTACCAATGTTTGCATAAAATGTAAACTCAAAGTGTAATGTTCCAAGAAATAAATATTGTCTGTACGTGTTTTTTTAAATAATAACACCAAATCATTGCATTTTTAGGAAACTTGTCTAGATACGTTCCTATTTCCTTCAACTCAACGTTAAATGTTCCAAGAAATAAATATTGTCTGTACGTATTTTTTTAAATAATAACACAAAATCATGGAATTTTTTTGGGAAACTTGTCTTGGTAAATGGATATTTTTAGAAAAAATAATGGATTTGTTTAGGACAATTGTTTAGATGCGTTTCTATTTCCTACAACTCAAAGTTAAATGTTCCAAGAAATAAATATTGTCTGTTCGTATTTTTTTAAATAATAACACAAAATCATGGAATTTTTTTGGGAAACTTGTCTTGGTAAATGGATATTTTTAGAAAAAATAATGGATTTGTTTAGGACAATTGTTTAGATGCGTTTCTATTTCTTACAACTCAAAGTTAAATGTTCCAAGAAATAAATATTGTCTGTACGTGTTTTTTTTAAATAATAACATAAAATCATTGTATTTTTTAGGAAACTTGTCCAGATGCGTTCCTATTTCCTACAATTCCTTTGATTCGAACTCCTTCCCATCGCACTTGCGCATGAACGAGACCTCCCAAGTTTTCGGCGACGAGATTACCAGCTTAAGTGAGTATAATCTACCCTGCCCATTAAGCTCGTGCCGTGAAATGTCGCATTAAAAATTTAACTGGTGTTTTATGTTAATTGTCTCATTAGATCTCCGTCGGGCTGTCGTTTCCTTTTTGTTTTTAGCTCTGACGGTCCAGCTGTTTGGACTTGCCGTGATATCACTGGGTTGGTGCAAGGAGGGCGGCTTCGAACAGTATGCAGGCGGCTTAGTCTTATTAATGTCAGGTAAGATCTCTCATCATGTTTAACAAACTGCAAAATTTAAAAAAATCTGTTTGGGGGGGGGGGGGAGGTTGGTTGAGTTGCGATTGGGGTGATTTTGGGTGAATTTGCATGAGCATTTAAATGTATTAAATATATGCATGAACCAACCATTATTACAACCAAGTCTACATAATTAGCAAGTGGTACAGAAGATTCATTTAGAAATAATGTTTAACACTACGGTATACCGAAAGTTGGTTTCAGCTATACGTATGTGCTGTCATGGACCGTGTTATGCTGACCTTGCGCTTTGTATTTTATACTTTGAACATTGCTTTAAGAAGTGATTTTAATTGAACTGTGCAACTATGAGTGACCAAGCCACTCGATTTAGGTCACATATTAATTTATGGCTGTAAGCAGGATGTAAAGAATTATTTTGGGGAGTCCTTTTGTAAAGCATTACAACTTTTATTCTGGTGGATAATCGACATTGAAATTCTTATGATTTGACATTGAAATTCTTATGAATGTGAGGGAAATCCATGTATTAAATGGCATGCATGTTGGATTGCACAGAAAATACATAATTAGCTTGTTTTGTCGTCATGTCTTACTTTGCAGAACCTACTGAATTTCGCTTGGTAAAAATATCAATGCAATGTCACACACGCGCGTAGAATCCATGACATGTACATAAACGTCCGTCAGGTTGTCTTAACACGGCACATCACATTATCCATCGAAAGTTTAAACACTAGAAACCTGTCGCAAGGTAGTCGATGCTATCCCAAAAAAAAAGAAACCAGTGCATACAGTTGAACAAAAAGTATAAGCAATGTAGTAACACTGCAATATCCGTAGTGGTTTCTTCAGGGTATGTGATGTTCCGTGCATACCCGTGTTATACCATCCGAGTGTCCTCACGTTCTCGGAGATAAATATGAGTATATACTATCCTAACGACAAACCGGAGAATTAACCAAAGCAAACTGTGCCTGTCAAGCCACGGCAAAGCAAAAACTAACATCATTTCCATAAAATTGCAGTATAAATCAACCGAAGTGTTTAAGGGATTTGAAGTGAGTGTCTTACCTTGCTTTAAAGGTTTTATATCATAACATCAAAGTAATTACATGCGCATTGCAGCAATTTTCCAGCTGTGCGGCATGTGCACACACGCAATTCTGTGTCGGTTAGAAATGACGAGGAAGCCAGCAGATGTATACGAACTTCCAACCCTTGTGTTGGATCATTACGGCACGTCGACTTATTTAGCTTGGGCTTCATTCGGAACCACCTTGCTATCAAGTTTCCTTTGTGTAATGGCACCCTTGCACAGGCCGGCGAGACCAGCAGTTCCGTGTGTGTCGGGGACCAGTAACATGTACGTTTGTTTTACGAATGTTTGGGTATTTTAATGAAGAACTACATTTCGTATTTTCTCTATTAGATCTTGCTTTATTGGACTGATTTTTAATCCATCTTATTCTTACTACATTCATTATACAATAATTGTACTCCTAAATAGCTTGTTATTTAGTTCCATTTTACGATTTTGTTACTGAACATAATGTCAAATATTTTAGTATGTAAGTTATACGAACTGATTTTCACCATGGTTTAATTTGTATCAATTCGAACAGAGTTTTATGTTCCCGCAAACGCAATGTTCCAAGTGAGACGTCAAACGACGGAGTTCATCATGCCAGAATTGGAACTCCCTCTTTGCAACAGAGAAGAACACATTGTGCATTGCCATGCGAGAAACGAACTCTCAAAGTCTCTCTGAGCGACGTGAACTCCAAGACCACTTCAACAGAGGTGATCTCGGACGCCAACTTGCGGCACGTTGCGTCAAGTCCAGTGGCATCAGTGCGAACGCCACGAGCCGCTATAAAGGCGTTGGAGGTAGAGCATAGACAAGCTCTGAGAACCGCAAGAGAAAACACATCGATGCATGAGCAAGACCAGAGTGCGGCTCCTAACAAACAAACTTGCCAAGCGCAAAGTTTTGACACACACCGCACCTTTGGACGTAGAACTTCCGAAGCGTCTGTAGGTGCGCAAAGATACGACTACATGCGGAAGACGCGATCCCTGCCAAGAGACGTGTTGACCCAAGGCTCTGGTCTCTCGACTGCACAAAATATGAAGTCCAGGTTCCCTGATTTTCCTGAAATCAGTTTAAACGAAGGCCCAAGAGCGTACGATAACGCTATTGCGCGTCTGGACAATGCCATGTCAGCGATCACGGAAGGGGCAAATGAACGCAGCGTGGCAGAGATTTTCCAATCTACAAATCGGATTCCGAACATGAGTTCGGATTCCGAAGACTGTATTTCCCCTCTCGGCTCCCCGATCAGAACGCATAAATGCAAGCGCAGCGGTTCAGATTATGAAGTTTGGGACGCGAAAAGCAATGTCTATTTACCGTGTGAGATGATAACACAGCGGCGACATGTACCAAAATACACGTAATGCTTTTAAGATTGAAGTACGATAATGAGAAATAAATACCTAAAATAGATATTGTACTTTTTGTCGAGCGGTCATGTGATCGTTCTGTGCCTTTGCCTCGTACCCCTTTCTTTCTTTTTCTTTTTTACTTTTTGCAGTTTTTATCGTCGAACTCGGTTTCGATCTTATGGTTGGCTTGTTGCTATGGTAGTTTTTTGTATATAATTCGGTATACGTATCGGTCACATTAACCATTCGGCCATACGACCGGTATGTGCCCTTTTTTTTTTTTTTTTTACTCAGCTGAGTTTTGGCCCTTTAATGTGGTCGTAACCAAAACCGGTTTTGTATATAATTCGGTATATGTATAGGTCGCGCTTACCATTCGGCCACTGCCGTCCAAGCTCCGCTTCGTGTTGATGGTAACACCAGACCATCACTCCTGCCGCCACTGTCTGATTGGGGGGAAACTAAAAGGACGGAAAGAGGGCGGGAAAACGGGAAAGTGCAAACTAAAATAAAGATTAGTACATTGGAGTTAGTGTTAAAGTTATGGTTGGAGTTAAGGTTAATTCTGGGGTTGGAATTAGTGTTTAGAACTGGGTTAAAATTAGTTTCCATAGTTTCAGTGGGCAGTTTTCCTTCTTCCTTCTCTATTTCCCTCATTTTAGTTGCCCTCTGATTAGGAGTAATTAAGGGTAAGGTTCTCTGTATAGTTAGGAATGTCGTGTTTTATTATCGCTGTTTGCCGTGATCTACTACTGTAAGAGAAACAACTCGTTTGTTTCTTAATCAATCGTTTGGTAGTTGCTGCATTTATAAAGGGATTTAAAAAAGAAACAGGGACTTGCCACTGCCACTGACTGCTATTGTTTGTACACGCTGGAAGGACATGAACACGACTGCTGACATGAAACTTGTTCCTGAATTAGTTAGGCGTTAGTCCGAACGTCTAATATTAGCCTAAACACCCAATTGTGTTGTGCAAATGTTAGGGGAATGGTGTAAAAAGTTAGTCAATATAAAAAGTTGCATTTTTAACGCAAATTATCTAATAAATTGGAATTGAAGCTTTCCCGCTAATTTTAGAGTACTTGAACTTATGCTGAAAGATAATGCCCTTAAATCTTATATTTTAACTATTTTCCTTCATTTAGTATATAATTTAGTTAAGGTTTATGATTTAGTAGTAAATTATAATTTAAAGATTGCTAAAAAAGCTAAAAATTCCAAAAAAATAAGAAATACTACTATAAGTGGCAAACAATAAACAATGCTTCAACTGAACAAATACTTCGGTATACTTGACGAGACAACAAACACGAGACTTAAATTAATTAGCCAAACTGTATTGCATAAAAATGTCGTTTATTTAAATCAAAAAAATACGTGACAAAAATACTATACGGTCATGCTTTGTCCGGCTTTGATGCTTTTTGTAATTGCTGGTTCAGCAATTAGTGAAATATGCGTGTAATGGATGCCGTAACAGAAGGCCGGATACTGTACAATTGCCAGAATAGACAGTGCTGTTATTTGATTGATTTTATCGTTTTGATAAACAAAACCGAGCGTTTACAATCAAGTGTGATTTCTTCAACGGCATTTTGGGAAAAACATGTTATTTCGAACAGCTGCAAAGCTGGTAAGCACAATTGACATCACTGTGCAATTACCACTGTGGTATTTGTTGTTATTGTTTTGGCATGTTCATAATATCCAGCCAGTGGTATTCAAATGGATTGTTATTAAAGAGATAAAAATTGATTGCTACTCTACAGCAGTATATAGTATACGGAGACAGGACATTGATCCTTACCATCAGACGAAAGTCCGCATCTTAACCCAATCCTTTTTTTGTTGATTATGCCCAGTAATGGGATTCAAGAGGTTCGCATGGGTTCGGTCGAATCAGTCTTGGAACGTCGGGATAACCACCGATCCGATTGTTGCTTTTTACAGAAATTAAATCTTTTAGGGGACCTGTTGTTAGTAAGTACGATACAAAAAAGTACCTGTTTTTTAAAATTTTGACTCCCATTACTGATTAGCCTAACAACCGATAAGCGCATAAACGAAAATCACCTGGTACTAGTAAATGATGGTATCGATTTTTTACCTTTCGGACGCGCCATTAATGAGTCAAGCCGTCGAAAATTTTGTATGGTGAATTCGTATGGCGGAATAATTAACACCATTAATTTTTATTCCTGTAGTAAGACATGTTATGTGATAGTACGTTTATTTGTAATTATCTTGGAACTGGTTAAGAAAAACATAAACTTGAATGTTGTCATAAACAAGAAATATGTGGGCGTGTAGTCTTTTGTTACCGTTTCTCTAAAGACTGATTTCGCCGTACATTTTCTTAAACAAAATTAAAGTTGAAGAAAAAAATAACTGCCAAAGTGGTCGTAGGGCCGATTGATTAGCGCAACCGAATCACATTTGGAAATTATTTTATATAGAACCTGTCTCAGTGCCGAGCCTATAGCGGATGTGGTAGTTAGCCCAGTAAAAATTGCATCCGCAAGATATGATAGTGTTTGCAACAGAGATTTGATCAGTTTTAAGCTTGCCCTGTACTATTCCTTATCGCATGCCGCCTTTCTTGCATTATTCACTAATTTGGCGCCGCCGACTTGAAGCGTTCCGCTTTCGTGTTAACACATCAGTACCGTTTATCCCAGGTCATAATTGTTTGACAAATTAAGATTTTTAATATCGCTTTACCTATGTTACGCCTTATATCGTTTGATTTTGTAAAACGTGTTTAGTCTTTTACAGTTCAACTGATTTGCTGTTAATTTGATAATTAATAATAGTTGGTTTCTTCAATATCGCAATAATGAAACAAAAATAAACGACACCGTTGGTGGTAAAACTTTTGATTACTTATCGGCTAGCTATTTTACATAGTACTCACACCCTTGCCAATTTGACCATCTTAACACAATCTTATCGCGCATGTCTTTTATTGCTTATATCAGTGCAAAAACCCCGCAGTGAGACTGTAAACCAACAAATGCTGATAAGGTCGAATTAGGCTTTGTGGCTTGTAGTAAAACATGAGTGAAATATAAATCCTTTTAAATTTTAATTTCTATAAACAACCGAAACAACCTGATTATGCACTTTATTCTGTTGATCTCGACGCAAGAACAGGCCAAACGAACACGTAGTGCATTTTTCTTGACATTTATTTTCATGTGACATGGACTTGAAATAAACATACTAGCGCTATAAAAAGGCTCTGGAGTTTCCAGGAATGTTTTTCCGTGAATTTTAGAGAGAGCTTCGATTTCTGGTGTGTAATTATTGATTGAGAATATCAAATTATTTTGATAGACAGTTCAGTCGTTAATTTTAATTCTTATAACAATTATTTTGACGCGAAAACAATTGTTTCAATAGTAAATATGCGAACACCAATAAACATGCAGCATCAACCTTATAAAGTATAGACAATAGATTTATTTGAAAGACTGGTCAGCGACTAGTGCATGCAGCATGTACGAGTATTAATTCGTTTAAACGATCGATGTAATTCGTCTGTTTTGCTATATATATAGTATTTGATATTGTATTTGATATACATTGGAGCATGTTTGTTTGGGTTTTAAAATTGACCCAAATTCCAGTTAACAATTTTCTCCATAAAAACAAATTTTATTTAATTATACTTAGACGTATCTCTTCTAGCTCAGTGGGTTAATATGTCAGCAGATTGGTAGTTCTAACGAGCTTTTTTCAACGTGAGATTCATAAACAATACCAGCGACAATAAAAAGTTATTGCCAGTAAAGGAGATCTGAAATAACATCTCTACTTTAGTTTGAGCTTACAAACTATCCGTCGAGAAAATCCAATCATTCCCCCATAAATCAATATCGTTCTGAGCTGTACGTTGTGTAGGTAAGAGTTTAAACAGTCGAAAAAGCGCAGCAGTGCCTAATTCTTTGTGCCTTCTCTACGTCAGTCCAGCTTAATGAATAAAAAGTATAAAATTTAATTGTAGGATTAACATTTTCAAGTCTGGTCATCAGGCATTATTTATTCATATCTAAAGGCAAGGTTGAAGAAGGAAAACGAACAAAATTACCCGTACCACACGCGCTCTCATTAAAGGTTTATTGGGCAGTAAATGCGCCTTATGGTACCAATTATTTTTCAAGAATTTCATTTTATTTTCTCGAATTTCAATAGGGAATAAAACTATATAAATAGAAATGTGGCTAGGTGTTCGGGTGCAAATCGATAGCTAATTGCATTTCGACCCTGAGTATGCCCATACAGGCTCAATGCTAAAAAACTGTGCAGAATATCGGAGCAGGTACAACATATAGTTGTAGCTCAGCATAGTATGTTGGAAAGGATAGAGACCAATAGCTTGCCGGACACGTTGCTCCAATACATAATAGATGAGACGACGTGACTTAAACGTCAGCAAATACGCCGAGTTTACTGAAATTCCATACGGATAATTGGACATGTTTTGCAGTTTGACTAAAATAGACGAGCACTACACAGCCCGACCCATATGGTGTACAGCATGTTGTTTTTAGGCGAGTTTCAACGATTTATCAGTTTTCGGGTATAGGACAGCAAACCGCGTATATCGGATTCACTTATGCTGATCCAATGTTGATTTGCATGATTTAAAAGTTACAACAGAGTTTATGATGCGCAGTCAGTATACTATCCCAACTATTTACTGTCAATTTTAGATTATGTACAGATTCAAGATCTCTAGGGTGAAAATGACCAGTGCTGGCAAAATATACAGAAGTTAATATCAACAATAAAAATGTGTTTAAAATTACATAAAAGTAATATTAGTATGGAGTATTTTTTCCGTGGGCTACATTTTACAAAACTAACCCGCAGTATAAAGTTTATATAGCAGCCCTTTCTCGTTTTAACCGGCTAGGATTCGAACCCATGATATGTTGGTCGTCAAGGACGTTTTTGAATATTAAAATTGGTAAACGTATTGGCCGCGTTAACCATTCGGCAGCTAGTTGAAGAATAAATAGTCAGTTCACTGTCTACGCGCACTCTCTAAACTCTGTAATTGCATAAATGCAATACACACTGGCTTTAATTTGTTTAAAAGCAGTACGCGTGGACGGAAACTCATTTCCATGTCTCTAAAACTAAAGTATATTGTTAAAATTGGCCAATTTTATAAATACTGAATGAGTGAGGTGTTTCACGAAGCCTGTTAAAAAATAATAACAAAAAACAATTGCGGTAAGGAATATGCCCTGTAGTGTGCTTTATTCACTTAATGAATTATTTATACACCGTGGCGGTCCATTTCGTTTTTTTTGTAAAGCAGACAATGAGGCAAAGCTAAAGCCACCCGTCACTAAGCCAGTAATTGTGTACTTATATACATATACCCTGGCACTAATTCTAGTGCACGTACATGTAGGTACGCCTGAAAGTAATGAGACTGCAGTCATATCTATAGTTTTTAAAATGCAAGTTTTTTTTCTGTCGCACACGTACTCAGTAGAGTATGTGTATACAACATCCACTAGAGGTCAGTAACGGGTTACTCCGTGTTTGTAATCAGTGTTTTATACAGCTTATGTACGGTTGTGTGGTCGAATGGTTAACACGAACGATACATATACCGTCTCATATTAAAAACGGTCCTGGTGACGAGTCTATCATGGGTTCGAAACTTGGAACGGTTAAAAAAAGTTTTGTACAGCTAAGAACGGTAGTGTTTCCGATTGAATATAGCGACCTATATATATATATATATATATACCGACTACTATACAAAATCGGTCGTAGTGACGAATCCATCTTGGGTTTCTAACTTGGCGTAGTAAAAAATTAGAACGGTAGTGTTGCCCATTTGATAACGCTACCGATTTAAGAACAACTCATTTTATAAAAAAAACAGTGACGATGTCTTAGTGACGAGCCCATCATGGGTTTGAAACATAGGGGAGTAAAAAGTTTAAACAATTTAAGAGATTTTCAGTATGTATTCTGCTGAGCTCAATAGTATGTTGTTTATGATAAAAAAAAAGAGATTTTCAGTATGTATTCCGCTGAGTTTAATAGTATGTTGTTTATGATAGTCAAACGGTTGCACAAACAACTGTGCCCATTAATGCTTGCAGGTGCAGCCGTTGAATGCGTGTGTGAATGAAAGGTTAACGACGCGAAATACAGACAGCTTAACACAAACGGGCCTATAGCGAAAAATAAAGTTACACTGGGATCGTGGCTCATCCCAGAAAGTTACCCGACATTAAAAAATAATCTCGTTAACAGGCAAAAAAGGATTGTACCAAAAAAAGGTTGGTAACAACTGATCTAAAATCTTCATATCGAAGATAATTCATATACAAAACAGTATATAAATATAGCATATTTTGACGACTTGTTTAATTTGTCGGAATTACCAAGTTAAAAATACATGCAAATATAAAAAAAAGAATAAGCTTGAAAATTTTGGATTTTGATTATTTTAAGATACCTAGATATTCTATTTCCGGCAAAGCTAAAATCTACATCCATGGGGCTTATAGCCTATTTTAGAATATAGCCCGTTTTGTCTGGATGGGGCGAAAATTGGAATGATTACATAAAAGTTACCAGAAGGTAACGTTCAGGAATAGACAGTGTTGTTTTGTGTAATATTACTAGCAACTTGTTTTAATGCAAGTATTTCTCAACATTACTCAACATATTGATAGAGTTGAATTAGCATTTGATTTAAATGATTCATTTGCAGAAGTGTTAGTCGTAATGTCCAATGATTTATGTAAAAGTGTTAGTCGTCATGTTAAACGATCTATACAAAATTGTTAGTCGTAATGAATATAACTATGATACCATTCGTAAAAGTGTTATTCGTAATGTTAAACCTTCTATACAAAATTGTTAGTCGTAATGAATATAACTATGATACCATTCGTAAAAGTGTTATTCGTAGCGAATATAAGTATGATGACAACTTATTCAATTTGAATAGTAAGGCGAAAGGCCTTGATATTTGCTTGAAGCGAATATCGGCACTGAAAGGCAAATGCTAAAGTTCGTTCGAGTTGAATAGAACTTGATTTACAGTAATGAATGAATAATCAAATTGATCAAGAACGAGGCCACTTTGTATTTCCAAAATTAGATCAATCAAGGGATTCTTTGTATCGATTTGATAAGCATTTCGAAAAAAAGGTTAGAGTCTCGCGCTGACAGCGTTTCGATTACTCTCCTAAAACACACTCTGCTTGTTTATATATAGATTCTAGGCGCCGCAAAATTGATTTTTGAAACGCCATCGTTTCCTGTTTATGCGCCATGGTTTCGAACGAAGTCGCCTGGTTTTGCAAGTGCGCTTGACGTTTGGAACCATGCCATTTGTGCGTGCGTGCTCCGCGGAACAAGAGAGTACGCGAAGCGACGCACGATTTACACAAAGGGAAGACAGAAAAACAACAATTCACGTCGAGACCAACGTCACCATACATAAAGAGAGAAAGGTCGCTCCGTCACGCAATAGCGCCGAGCAGACGCAAAAACGTAACCGACCGATCAATAGCAACTCCCGAGCATCTACGGCAAAACACAGGCGTTGGTGGCAAGGCAAAGGAGTCGCAAGCGCACAGAGCGAGCCAACGTCGCCAGACACAGCTGTTGTAGACGTCGACGTAACCTCAGGCGGGAATAGCAATGAAAGACTAGACAACCATATCGAAGACTGCTCGCAATTTAATAACCCGACTGCCATAGAAGCCAGGGCTAAGTTCGATATCTGGAAAAAAAGAGTGAACGGCCGTAACTCGGGTTATTACGTGAAGAATAAAAGTTTTAGTCGAGATTTCAGGCTTCCACACGAGCAGGCTGGTGAAAGCAAGGAAAGCCTTCCTGTCAGCGAAAAGGATTCTGGCGTATTTTGTTCTCATAATCAAGAAATCTCGACGATAACTTCCTTTTATGAAAATGCGCTTCTATCTAAGGAAAATGCTAGGCATTATGAATCTGTAACGCGTACAGAGCTACCAAGGGATCGACCTGTATACAGGCTGTACAAGAATAAATCAAGCAGCTACAGTCTAGCAGATCCGTGTATTAACTGTGCCTTAGAAAATAGAACTAGAAAATCTGTAGGTGGACATTCAAATACTAAACCTAAAGAAGGTTCTAAATGGTCAAAAGAAAGGTACTTTACCCAGCAGCCGATTTCTTCTTTTAATCTACCTGGCTGTATTGATCTGCCATCTATTTGGGTACCTGACCGTTCTACTTCCAGGCGAGCAGAACTAGCTCCAATGTCTGAATCCAGCAATGATCCGGTCAGTTGTGAATCAGTCCCCGAAAATGCAGCAGTAACTCGACGTGAGAACACCCATCAGTCACAAATAGACCCTAGAAAGGACACTGAAGCATTGCTTTCTGTAGAAAATTCTAGGTCGTCACAGACAGTATTGCCAAACCATTTTGGGCATTATGATGAAACAATTGCCTGCGGGAGACGTTTAGCAGAATCGACCATAAATACCAGCACATCGACTCCGGTAGTTTACTCGTTTACGCCAGACTACGAACCACCATGCGATGAATATTCGAACCACAAGAGAGAATTAACTTATCGACCGACGCGATTAAAATCAAATTCCAGTCCCCAATCTGTAAGGAACAGACAAAGCGTGCCCGCGGAACTACAATTAATACCAAGGCAACAGTACGTTCAAGACCATGGTACACCTCCCAGAACTGCTCCTTTCGGATATAACCGGGATGAGGCGAACGGCAGTAATAAATGCGAGGGTAATGAAAAACTTTCTACCAGTTTAACTGCCTTAGCGCCTAGATCACCGGAGAGGCATTCGTGGGTGGATTATGGAATGGTGAAAACGAACCCTTTTGCTGAAATTGCAATGAAAAGCGCAAAACACAATGGCGTTGTTTCGGCATTCCCAAAGCTTCGAGCTTCAACGCGAAGTTTGAACATGCTAGAGCAAGAATTTTACGAAGAAGACGCGGAATGTATTCCACTGACCGATGTGCCGAAGCAGGACGCTACTGGTGACACCCACCTTTCACCTCCCGAGTACAATGTAGCTTTACAGAGAGACGCTGATAATCAGGTTCAGGATTATTTACCGGATGAGAAAGATCAAAGCGCAACAATCACCTCCAACAAATCGGATATCAGTGATGCAAGTCCAAACGACACCGCACCCCAGCAGATGGAAAAGAAGAAGAGCCTAGGAGCGAATAACAATAAAACGATGAACATAGGTTACAGGCTGGGTTACCGCAGGACGCTATTTGAAAGACGAAAACGCCTCAGTGACTATGCTCTCATCTTCGGGATGTTTGGGATTATAGTAATGGTGATTGAAACGGAACTTTCATCAGGAAATATTGCGGACATGGTGAGTCATGCCTATATTGTTACTCTTGATTGTTATCAGCAATAAACTAGAAAGGTTTGCTGAGAACGTAAGTATCGTCTTACAGGTATGTTTATGCAACGTGCTCGTCTGTTTCTAAGCACTTTGTTTTTGTACGTGTTTTAGTTACCCTAAGCACTATATGTGATACACAATGTTCCACACGACTTTTTCTGCTCAATGTAGGAACTTTAAAATTCAATTACTATATGCTGACATGGAGTAAATAAATAATTTATGCTCGAAGTTACTTTCGAGACAATTCATTAATCCCCTTTCATGTAAAATTAAATTAGTTAAAATGAGTTGGCTTTGGCTAATAAAACTTATTGGCCTTTTGCCCAACCTAAAATGCAGACTAACCATATTATAGTTGGTTCGTATTTGTTGTTTTGCTGCTGAATATTACCTTTCAGGTCAGGCTATCTAACGTTAATGCAACCACTTTATAGCGCCTACATTGATTGGCCATCTAACATTCTGTTTGCTTGTTAGCGCCCGTAGGGAGCAGTGAGCAATACAAAGCGAACGCTCCTAACCAAAGGTGTTGCTTGTTTAGCGGTAGGGCTAATGCACTGGAGTTGAAAAACACTTAAACCACTAAAAGCTTATAAACTAATCTAAAGGTAAAATCGAGTTATTGGTAGTTCGGAATAAATTGATTAATCCATGTATAAACAAGCAAATTGCTAATGCACGGAAACATGGGTAGGAACATCTCCTATCTGCATAATCTAATACACATCACCACAACGCAGAAGTATGTCTTGCAAAAGTATGTCTTGGTTGCTATATATTAAACCAAAGATGGCGAATACTTTAAATTGAATTCTGTTTTAAATTCCGATTCTGTTTAATGAAATCATTTATAGGTTTTCTAACGTTAAAAGCAAAATCGTTTTTTGGTACAGGCAAGTACCGGACCCTGATGAACTTGTTAATGTGCATGTATATATATAATGCTGCACACGATTGCATTTGTTTCATCTTTTAACATTTTTATGCTACATTTTAGGTGACACCCTAATGTTTCTAATTCACGGCTTTATCATTTTAGTTTTGGACATAATTATTCGTTGTATTTTCTTATGTATTTTGTAGATTTGGTTTCACCAAGTTCTTATCTTTCAGAAGGGTAAAGTGCTGGAATGCAGTACAAGTGACCAAGTATTGAAAGCATGGAACGGGGGACTTTTAACCGAGTGCGCATGGAAGGTATGTCAGTCCAATTGTCATTTAATCGATGGTTTCAATATTTCACCAGCACCGTATTTTAACTATAGTCTCTGACCCTTGTTGAATCAGTGGATACTTGCTCAGAAACCAGTTCAGTGATTAATAAAAAAATAATTTTTATGCTTATATAAGTGTTACTTAAAATACGGGATTTGTTGTCACTTTTAACTTTGCATGGGAATTTGCTAAATCAAACGGTTCCATGACAACTGAACCCCTTACAACTGAACCCCTTACAACTGAACCCTTACAACTGAACCCTTTACAACTGAACCCCTACAATTAAGCCCCTTACAACTGAACTCCTTTTAACTGAAACCCTTTAAACTGAAACCCTTTACAACTGAACCCATTTCAATTGAACCTCTTTACAACTGAACCCCCTTTTCAGTTAAAAGGGTTCTGTTTAAAGGGGTTCAGTTGTAAAGGGGTTCAGTTGTATAGGGGCTCAGTTGTAAGGGGTTCAGTTGTAAGGGGTTCAGTTGACTGGTCACCAAATCAAACAGCATTGGCAAAGTGCATTTTCCAGTACAATTCTAACACATATTATATAGGTGGGGGCCTATCTCGAATTTAAAACCTGATAGGTACTGCCGCCATGTTTATCAGTGGTGTGCCGGTACCACCCGACCTAAAAAATAATAAAATTGGTCATGTTAACGAGTAACCAACACAAACAGAAAAAATATTAAAGTTTTACAGTTTCAGGTATCGAACCTACGACAGGCTTGTCGTCTATTTTTATATAGAACTCGGTATATAAGTCGGCCGCGCTAACCATTCGGCCAGACAACCGTTGATCAAAACACTTATTTTTATTTTAGTTTTTTTACCGAGCTAAGTTTCGATCCAATGGTGGGCTCGTCACTTGGGCCGTTTTTTTGTATAAGAGTCGGTATATGTATCGGCCGCGTTAACCATTCGGCCAAAGATCCGTTGACCAATACACTTAATTTTATCATACAGGCAACCTACTTCTCAATGGCGCTTAAGTGCCTGATATCACTTTCAACTCTTTTGCTATTGGGTTTAGTAGTCGCCTACCACGCACGGGAAATACAGGTAAATTTGCGGCATTAGAAATGCAACATTTTATTTTTGTATTGCTTTCTAGCTATATAAATATTTTTATGTTATACATTTTTTTGTTATTATCTTAAAAGGAAACTGTTTTGAAATGTTATTTTTCCGCTGATTGTTATACCAACGACCTTTCCGTTGGAACTGCAGACCTAGTGGTCTATTCTCGTGCGTAAAGAATAGCTTCGCTAAATTTACGGCGTATTTTTATAGTCCAGTTTTATTTCGGCGTTCACAGCGCTCTGTAACTATGCTCCAAAATTACACGAGCGTCTGCATTATTTATGAGCCAGCAGTGATTTCATGTTAGCGCGGAACGTGCCCTAACGCTCGCCACGTTCCAAAACGTGACATACGTCCATTGTTGTGTGACGTGAAACGCTATCCGTTACGGCCATTTTCATTCCGGTCATTTATTTAGGTTTCCACGGGACAGGGCGTAAATCGATAACCTCGCAACGAAAAATGCTGTCTTCGCTGCGTTTAATGGCACATTTAATATAAAAATTGCTCAAACCTTAAACTTAGTCCACTAACAGCGATGAGATTATCTGAAGCGTAAAACCCATTTTCCATCACGCCATATACGTCGTCGATACACAAATAGCGGTAAACAAAATCCTTTATTGCTCAAGTCGTTAACGACAACGTGTCATCACTTACTAATCCAAATACCCGGATCCAATTAAAACGATTTCGATAGATGTCGTCACCTTAGTTAGTAGTGTTTACGAGATTATAAATAACACAAGCACTCTAAACGCAATTTCGGCAATAAACTCAATCTCTCATTGCGGAATTTTTCATTCCTCCCACCGCACACGCAAATTGTTTTACACTACGCTTTTCATTTATTTTGGACAATTGCTTTAATACACTGGTTTCATAAAAACGCTCTGAATATCAACTTTTTTATTATTATGTTTTCTTTCATATACACTGTAACGGCAGTAGGCGACCAAATAAAGAAACCCGTCAAATAGTTTATTTTACCCAATCACAATAATGATGCATTGACAATTAGGGTTTATATTTAAAGATAAACAGCATGGTTATATTGTTTATCGTTGTTTATAAAGTGTCCTAGATTCGTGTGCAGTTGTATAAATCAAGGTAAAAATGTAAAACATGGCGTCTTGTGTTGTTGACGCGTGTTCGTTCGCGACCAGACAGAATCCTGCGGAAGCCCTGGCGCAATTCCATAGTTCCATTACGTGACTTTCACGCATAGATAGACCTCCCTGGAGACTCACATCTTCTTAAAGCGTTGCTATTTTCGTACTGCGTTATTTCTCGAGCACATTCACACATCCGTGCAGTTCGTTCGCTATTGTGCATGGTTGCTTAAGTCGACTGCGCCAGTAATTGCGACATGCACTAACAACTAACTTTGGAACCTATGACCCTACGTTTGACGCAATACAATGTACAAGAATAGTGTTTTCGTCCCTTTTAATCTGTGTTACCGTCCCAAAAAAGAACTAATTAAATTCAATTCAAAACAGCTGATTGATTTAATAATGCTCCTATGGTTGATACTGGACTCGTAGCGTATGAGGTCCATGTCCCTACGTACATATCGGAGTGCAATTATCAGTTACTCCACATAACAGATGGACCAGTGACTAACGTTACAACGCTATACGGCGACAATAAATCGATGTAATATGACGAGCATTTGCAATCAAATGTGCTATCAGTTATCGACTAGGGCGGCATGCAAATACCGCATAGTATTTCGTTATCAGTAAGGCCGACACTCTTAACACCATACATTTACAGTTGTTCATGATAGACAACGGCGCAGAGGATTGGAGAATAGCGATGGACTGGGAACGGGTTATGTTAATTGCGCTTGAACTTACAATATGTAGTGTTCACCCCATACCTGGTCTCTACACGTTTGAATGGTCGGCTAGACATGTGAGTTATTTTTGTCACGAGCTCACTTTTAGCCCGAAATTATTATTTCCGTTTTGAAATTCTTATTATTTTTAGGCAAGTATTGGGTATATGAAAAAAGAATTAAAAAAAGTGTTAATAAAAACTGGGTTAATGAAAACTTATCATAAATACATACATTTATCTATTATTCCCGTTTTAAAACTCTTTTTATTGGAAAAAGAAAGTTTAGGGTATATTCAACTGATGAAACAACTGAAGTCAATATAAGTTTAATAAAACATCTAGTGACTTCACATATTAACCAGTCATGGAAACTACGTATTTTATGACGTAATTCAGAAAAATTATGGGTTCATTTTACGACTTAATTCCAGGCCTTTTCCGGTGTCATAACAACAACAACCGCTGATGTGGATATTCTGCTTTCGATACCAATGTTTCTACGCTTGTATTTAATTGCTCGAGTGATGTTACTTCACAGCAGGCTATTTACTGATGCCTCGTCGCGCAGTATTGGTGCATTGAACAAAATCAACTTTAACACCAGGTAATTTCCCTTCTTAAGTACACAGATCAACTGACCAGTCTACTTAGACTTTGCAGGCAATGTGTTCTTTAGCGTGCATCAGCATTCTTTAGCATGCATTAAAGATACAAACATACTGACAAAGCGAACTTAGGAAATTTGGTTTTGACAGTTGCGGTCTTTGCATTTCGTCATATTTTCATTGACATATACTTTCTTTGATAGAATAGTTACTTCTAGTTTTATGTTTACTCAATTTCCTTTTAAAATAGGTTCGTGATGAAGACATTAATGACGATTTGTCCCGGCACCGTACTTCTAGTGTTCAGCATTTCGCTTTGGATTATCGCAGCCTGGACAATACGAGCTTGTGAGAGGTAAGCCAACTGATCCGTGTTGCCCTTCACCAACCAATTCAAAGCTAAAATGCTCTTGAATAATGTGAGGATTAAGTTATTGCTCTTCGGAGCACCATACAAGGCTTTATGACAGAGCCTAAGCAAAAAACATAAAGCCGATAATTCCTAACACTTTTTTGAGACGTTTCGATTGAAACTGAAATAACGCGCTTTACCAAACATCTCAAAATGAAAAAGTGTTACAATCTTTTCACTTACAAAGTTATTAAGGCCTAGTGAAGTGTCATTCCACATCTTTTAAATCTTGCAAATTGATTCCTAATACTTCTTCGAATTCAAAAGTTTTTATTGTTCAGTTTAAATTTTTTCCTACGTAGACTATTTGACGCATAAGTTGTTTCGTTTGATGCCTTCATTGTTGTTTCACCATTGTTCCAAATGCAGGTATAGGCCGTTAGGGTTTAAGCGGGCGAGAGGGCTATCCTCCGGGAATCGTTTCAATCGATTAAACAGATTGCAGAGACAGTCGAACTTGAAGAGTTCGCCATTAAAATCCACTTACCAGGTTTGGTGATATTAAAATTCCGAAAGGGACATCGTCGGCGCTTTTCGGTCTAACTCAATCACAAATGCCAAATTCAAGCAATCACTCAAGAACATCTTACTCCCAGTGTTTTGTGTAGAGTTATAAATAGAAATAATTGACATCGGAATAACAGCGCAGGTTCAAATTGCCCATATAATAATACGTCCCCATTGAATTATTAAGTCGTGCAAATGAGCTCGACTTTATAGGGTCTGAGATCGACATTCGGCGCTGAATTATTAATATTTAATGCCTCTCCTCAGTACAGGCACGCTGAAGTTGTTAGAATCGATCGTTGGCAGACCGACTGTTTTGACCGAGATACAGCCATTATTAATTAACCTTTAAAGTCCGGAAGTGATTAAAATATACGCGGATTGTTGATAAACATCAAGTCCGATACTTTCCCAGCTGGAGCTAATTATATGTGGAGGACGTTTTATGTCAACATATTTTTTTATACTGTAAAATAAATATTAAGACATTAGGGTTAGTTTTAAACATGGGTTTAGAGTTAGGGTTAGGTTGAGATAAGTGTTTAAAAAAGGGTTAAAATTAATTTCCACAGGTCTGGTAAGCAGTTTCCCTCCTTCCCGCTATCCCGCCTTTGAGTATTGTCCCGTCAACACTGAAAGTTTTACAGATAAACATCTTGATCTTAAACCCGATATCGTAAAACAGGGAGAATTAAATTCGGCCCAAGGCAGTTAGTAATTCCCACAATTGCATACAACTTAGAGACATCTTGTATTTTTAGCCGAATACAAAACAGTTTTATTTTTTGTTTAAGACATCTTGAATTTTTAGCCGAATACAAAACAGTTTTATTTTTTGTTTAAGACATCTTGAATTTTTAGCCGAATACGAAACAGTTTTATTTTTTGTTTAAAACGTAGTTGAAATTGATAACTTGGCTAATAACAAGCTTTTTTCTATTACTGGACCGCACAAAACAACAAAAATTCACGACCATATTTTTCAATCGCCCACAGTGAAGAGACATAGCGTTATTCAGCGCCACCCATCGAAATATAGGCAATTCTATAATTTTAGAAATTATGTTTGCAAATAGATCATTTTCAACTTAGTACAAGGCAATAAAGTTGTTAAAACATGCGATTTATACAAATGTCCACCTAGAAAGAGGGAGCATAACTCGGGGTTGACTCGGAGTTGACATTTAGTAACTCGAAATTGACAACGCTACAACAAAAATTGATCGAAACCTGTCAGTAGCCCAGCAATTGAGAAATTTGCGAACATTGGTTGCCAGACGACGAGATTACGTCATTTTATTGCGAAAGAACAATTCAAGGCGAGTCTTAAAGATTTAATCGTTAAGAATCACCCATTTCGATCGAGCCTGTCAATGGGAATCGTTTTGGAGCAGACAATTAACGAGTAGGGACCGACAGGTCTTTGACCGCAGAAAATAATTTAGTTTATAAAGGAAAACTTACGAGCGACAAAGGGGAGTCAAACGCGGGCAATTTACCTCAAATTGCTCATAACAATCGACCGCCATTTTATCTCTAACGACCAAATCTCATTAAAATGTTTTTGGTCGGGTAAAAGATAAAGTTTTACCTTTAGTTGATTTAGTTTTAGTTCCTTTAGATACACTAACTACAAGAAAAGTATTGAAAATATATTAATATGGGGCGTTTAAAACGGAATTCATCGGGAAAGTCGTTTTAAAAAGATTTAATTTTATCATTTTACCGGTATAATGGTGGGTGATGATGCAAATGCATTATGGTAGGAACAGACAACTATATTTCTTGTTAGATTGCCGCGTTCTTACAGTGGTACCATTAGGGACGTTGCCGCGTGTTACGCTGTAACGTTGTACTGATTG
>CH002434.1:355976-401165 GCA_000149265.1 Ciona savignyi | reverse complement strand
AAAGCCGGCTCGCTTAACCACTAGACTACACTGTCGGATCAGCATGCTTCGCGACGATATTCTGACCAAAGAGGCGAATTGGACTTTGAACGATTGGACCCAACTCTAATAATTTATGAACTGAACTCACCGGAGGGTTACGACGAGCGCAGGGGTAGTTGACACGAAGGTGAAGAATATCATTAGAAATGCAATAAAGAGGTAGATGGGCAGTTTGCCGCATTGTGTCTCACAAGATCCGGGTGATGCCGTTCGTCCGGTGGAGTTGATGAGAGATGACGGTAGACATTGGCAGTCGGTGAAAGTCTGCATAGAAATGTTCGATTTTAGTGAAGGAAAATGGCCTAATCCATTGTAAATGTCGATGTTTCCCTGAGGGTCGACTAGCAGGCGTTCAACACAGTATGTCCGACCGATTAGCTTGTCAGTAAATAGTACGACCGTGTGACCGAATGGTTAACGCGGCCGATACATATACCTACTCTATACAAAAAAGGTCCTAGTCGTGGACCCATCTTGGGTTTTGAAAAAAAGCTTATATATCGGTAAAAAAAATAAAAGCTTGTCGGTAAAGTGTGTTGCCGTTCAGTAGAGGGGATGCAGATTCGAAACCGACATCTAGCTAGTCGGTTGTGTCCTTGGGCAAGGCACTTACAGGATATTTGCCCGAACTCAGTGGATAAATAGGTTCTACCAAATTGAAGGAACGTCTCAATCATACGCAACACACTGTAATAGCATCGGCAACGCGACAGTGGACGCGAGGTGACGAATGAATGTATGTTAACCCCCCTGCGTTTTATAATTAATGGGATAAACATAAATATCTTATCCTATCCATACATTTATATTTTATTGACACACACACTGGGGTTATCCCCTGAATTTTTTATAGTTGGAAGCGGTGTATGTATGCCCTCCAATGAGTGTTAGTGTTAAGCTGTGCCATTTTTAAAGACTTCGGAAAGCTTTGTCTATAAAAATGTTTACTGAGTTCAATACCAATTGGCTGTTTTAGATTGCAAAAGTTGCCAAATTACGGAATTGTTACAAATAACAATATCCAAACAAAATTATTTATGTCACCGTACTGTGTTCATGCGACAGATCCAATTCTGAATTTAACTAATTAAAAAAGTCAGTGTCTACTCGTGGACGAAAATTTGCATGCAGATGTACCGGTCGATCAAATATATCGATCGATCGGAAGTAAGTTGAATAGACATCACTTCTGCACATTTGCATACATTCTTTCACACCAATTAAACAAGAAAACGAACCGTAAACGCTCAACGGAACACTCTACTATATCATGATAATACAAAGTAATATTGTAATACAGAGTAATGGTGTATGTGAAGAGTCCTCCCTACACCTAATCTCCGTTATGGTAATCTAGTTCTACTTGCACTTAGACTTTATAAAGTTCTACATTAGTATGTATAAATATTAATAGTTTGCTTTATGTAATATTTATTTTTCACGTTGTTTGTATTTTATAAGTAACCGTTCATTTTATAATTGACAGCTGTTAAAAGAAATCGGTTTTCGACACATTTGCTTTTATGACGTGTTTATGGTGGCGCCATCTTGAAATTAAACTACTCGATTTGTTGAAAATTCTCCACTTAACGATTTCCTTGATTGATTATACAGCTGTTACAAATGTCAACATGCATTTCTCAACAGTTTTAGACTCTTTGTACTGGGTGATTCTAGGTTGATATTTTAGGCTGATTCCGGTGTTTGTTTTATTACAGTGATCCTGTTCGCACAGCAAAAAAAGCGAACACCTGTTTCCCAGCGGGAAAGCGTTTGTAAATCCTGTCTTAAGAATTCACCAAACAGCTCGAGCTAAAACCATTCTCAAAGACAGCAGGTTTTCGCTGGTTTAAGTTTCGAACCTGGTCGGCTATTTAATAGCTCCGTTTTTTTTGTAAATGTTATGCCGTTTAATCGTATTTGAATTGGTAGGAGAGCATACAATGCAGTAACTTTTTATTTTTACCGGGCAAGGCTTCGAATCCTTGATGGGCTTGTTACCAAGACCGTTTTTGTAGTGAATTGGTATATGTATAGGTCGCGTTAACTATTGGACCACACGACCGTACACAATGCAGTAACTTACGGATACATGCATTCGATCAAAGAACCAACCCCTCAAATAGGCAAATGCGTAATAAAAGCGCGGATAACAAAGGCTACCATATTCTCATCTCTTTCAGAACAGCCGGCGTGGCATCCAGAGTAATACGTCATTCCGTCTGCGCCGCAGACCGGTGCGTAGTATTCTTGGGAGCAGGAACAATTGGAATTGCAGGATGAATCAAGTCGAATTGCAAGTGAGCCGGAAGTGTCGTCGGAACCGTTTCCAGAATCTCTACGCGGTTTGAATTGGTTATGGCTGTATTCCAAACCTAGTTCCAAAATCAGCTTTATTTCGAAGCCAGATTACTGCGTGGTATTGGAGTTATTAATTGAATCCTGGCTAGTGTAAGGATTAATTATGATGCCGTCGTGCTAGATTACCATGCCATCGTGCTACCGTGTCAGCGTGCTACCGTGCTAACGTGCTACCGTGTCAGCGTGCTTCCGTGCTACCGTTTCAGCGTGCTACCGTACCAACATGCTACATGCTACCGTACCAACATGTGTCAGCGTGCTACCGTGCAAGCATGTCATGAGAAAACTGGTGGGAGGGTTGCAAAACTGGAAACATCGTCAGAGATTACCCTGTGGGTTCAAGCAACTTATGCCTTTTTTAAACAAGACCCGACTACGAGTGAATCCGGCAAAAATGTGTTAATCCGACGCAAAAACTACAATGAGGTAATTTAATTTGAGGCTTTCAACGATGATTAGAAAATACCTATTTTATTGTATTCCGCTCATGCCCTTTAACAATTTAAAGACGTAAAATTATAAAACCTGATATTCACCTGTAAGGCACGAACAGTCCTGTGGTTTGTACCGGGTCGCAGTGCAGAATGGCGCCAGGCGATAGAGCGGATACAACGAAGGCCATTGCTGCACAGAACTTAATTATCGACGGCGTATCCCATTTAAATCTGTTCACGGTGAAACCCCCGACCAAGTGACCCATTACACCGGCAGGCACGAGAACAACCCCTGCAAAGAAGCGTTTAAGGAACCATTATGGATGTTGTTACCTTAACCTCATAAAACGCGAAAATGAAATACATAAAAAAAACAATTTTAAGCTGATGATATTTTGTACAACAGGTTTGGAGTTATTGTACTTTTAAACCACACACTCCTGGCCATGTTTGCTACCCTGGAATCGCCTCTACAAATCGACACCGCTAGAATGTATTAAACTGAGGGAATGTATTAAGTCTATAAAAGATATTGCGGCGGGCGCGAGGAGATCTGACTTAATAATTCTTTTTTCGTTTATCCAGTAATAAGGATAACACATAAAAATATTACGCAAGATTACTAAAGGCTACACACGTATACACAAAAATGTACATATATTTTGCTAAAATCGACTCGAATTACCTGCCAGTAATGCAGATCTGCTCGCGGTAACGTTGAACTCGTTTTCAATGACCTTAGCTATAAAGGCCGAAACCCCGTTGATAACCAACAGTTGGGAGCATCCTCCTAACGTTAGCAATATAAATGTGGGGTTTCGAAGCAAGGTGAAAAGAGCGGTGTGGAAATTTCGCAGTTTCTCTTTTATCCCGGCGTCTTGGTCGATCTCCATTGCGAAAACGGACCGATGGACTTCGGATACTCGTCGCCGCAGTTTATCGGATCCTGGTTTGAACGAATTTACAACATAGAAATTAGGTTTTTCCTTGATCATTGACAGTTTATTATGTTAAACTGTGCAGGTATTTAATCTTTCCTGCGAAAGAATTAAGTTTACTTTGTTTTATTTAGAAGTAGAAAAAAATGAGCAAGTAAATTTTATTTTAGAATTGCAACTCAATATAGTTTATATTAACAATCATTGCATTAAACATATGCGCAACATAATATTTTTGAATCAGCCTAGTGCAAAATAAGTCGCCATAAACACTGAGTCTGGCCAGCTAGCGTATTTTCAGGACGTTGCCGGTCAGCCGAAAGATGGCGTGAATCGAAATCAGCCATTACCAAGTCAGTTGTGTCATGTGTGTACGGTCCTGTGGCCGATTGGTTAACGCGACCGATACATACACCATTTTCTACTAACAAAACGGTCTGGTGACAAGCCCATGATGGGTTTGAAACGTAACCTGGTAAAAATAATAAAAAAAGGGTTGCGTAACAAGACAGCACTGTCCTCGTATTGAGCACACAACAATACATCCCGTTAAACTTAGACCATGTATTATGACGATTTCCGGGGTTATGAGAGTTTTTTAATCCCAGGGGAAATTTAGTGACACTTAAAATTAGTACCCGAGTAACAAGTCTCTTGTTTACCATACATACAAAAATACTTTGTATTTACCCTGGCATAATGAAAAGTACTTTATTTAGTACAAGGAGTTATATAATTTTTCCAACCTGAGGGATATTCAGTACACTTTAAAGGAACTACTTTTCATTATGCCTGTAAGTACAAAGTTATCTGAAAGTCAGGTGCAACGAGATAAGTTTTGATTTGAACTACCAGTCGAAGTCGCCTACGGCACGGAAATTGCTGGGTTTTTGGTGGAGCAGATTGTATGCGGTTTGCACGAACGCTGCAGTTTAGAAATGCACAATCTATAAACAAACAACAATCCTACACGCTATCGCGAATAGGCCATACTCTGTAATTTAGAATTATTCGCTGAATATTTTTCTAATCGCACGAAATGTTGACAACATACCTAGAGGGAGAAAGGAGGATAGAGATATTCATGTTTATTCCGCGAATACGCAGGTAAACGTCACCTTCAGATTCTTGGAGCTATTACAGTGTGTTGTATATTAATCAAAGGTTTTAATTTAATAGAGTTTATCATTCCACTCAGTTCGGGCGATTGCTCGTTAAATGCCTTGCACAACCGTCTAGCAAGCGACCCGTTTGAAGCTGCAACCCTTCGACTGAAAGGCGACGGACGCACTTGCCCACCTAGCTAATCGGTAGTACCTAAAAGTCGGTAGGGTACGGTCGTGTGGCCGAATGGTTAACGCGACCGATACATATACCGACTCCTATAAAAAACGGTCCTTGTGACGAGCCCATGGGTTCGAAACTTAGATCGGTAAAAAAATCGGTTTATAACCGAAACCCTTCGACTGAAAAGCGACGCCTTTTTCCACCTAGCTAATCAGTGATCTAAAAGTCGGTTTATAACATACCCACAAACCTGGAATTTCTTTCGGAAACAAGAAGAACGGAATGACCAGCAACCAGCAGAGGCAGGCAACTGCTACCGGTGCCACCCACCACGCCCCCACCCATCGAGGGTCTGAAGGAGTTATCCCAACACTGCAACGCAAATACAATAAAATAAGCTACTTTTATTAAGTCATCTTGAGGTGTTATTCAATTCCTTGGATAATAAAATTGTATAATATCACAAAGTAGGACAGAAATTGAAGAAGATATTCATTTTAATCGGCGTGAATGGGAAAACGCGGGATAGTTATCACCAGGCCAATCGTCAGATTGCTTCACAGATACGGACGGGAGCTATCCTATACGGCTAACGTTCAGCATACTTTGCTGCCGAGTTACTCATTTAGCTATTGAAGTGTGTTCTATATGTTTAAGAAGTTATTTGAGCTAGGGTAAAATCCACTAATCTACTAGGTTTAATGGATGTCTGCTAAGTACCTTGTTTAAGGACATAACTGACAAGCTTATAGCGACCATCTATCGACCAGTTTCGTTTCTTTAACCATTCGGCTAAAAGGCGATGCACTAACTCAGCAAAATATTCGGCCAGACTTAAAATGTCATAAAAGAAGAATAAGAAGAAAAAAATACCAAACGGGAACTGCCATCTGATTTAATTTCAACTTTGATAAATTTATATGAGTACACATCGTGGACAAGTACCTATAGCAGGGAGTCACTCGATTTAGTGGATTCCAATAGATAGATCAACAATCAAGAATATATTTAAAATGACAAACTTTGGGTGTTGGGTATTGATTACTACATAGAATGTCGAAAAGGTGTTTCTATGGCTACTTATGTGCTTTGTTGTGATTATATGTCTTAAATAGGTCATACTTGTTGTGTTATTTAACACCGCTCTTGCAGTCATTTGTTTTTTGTCCCGGTTTTCATTGTATCAGACACGTCAACATAAGATAAGAAAGGTTGGCGGAAAATAATTTTTAAGCAATTTGCTTGTCAGTGTGTCCTTGAGCTAGATAAAGCGTTCCTACATTGACCTTCTGAAAATTACGGTTTAATAAATGGGAATAATCCTAATTGAATTGAGTAAATTCCGATTCAATCCATAATTTGAATAAACCGGTTAATAATGTAACGAGGAAGGACGCATCAAGGTTAAGATCACAAATACGGTATGCTGTTGCTTGCTGTATAACGCAAACAAGTTAATATGTGGATTAATGGCGGACATACACCTTTCTTACCTGTCTCTCGATACCTTGTCAATGTCAACGTACATATCAAGGAGCAACCCTCCAGAAACGAACCCAATCATTGGACCCAGGATCGTCGCCGAGTTGGCAATTCCTATGTGATAGTGTATCTATCTTTAAAAGACAATCTAGGATAGGATGGGATAGGATATTCATGTTTATCCCCGTGAATGGGAAAACCAAGGGGGTTAACACGAGCAATCGTCAGATTACCTAACGACACAGCCGACTAGCTAGTTACCAGGCAATTCCTTGGTGATAGTGTACCGTAGCTATTTTTAAGTACAATATCTTTATGGCTTAAACCAGAAAGGCACGCGAATCTGATTAAACTACTGATATATCTACTTTGAAAAGGCAATATCGTTATGGCTTAAACCAAAGAGACACGCGTATATGATTAAACTACTGGGATGAAGGGATTCCTGAGCTTGCGGCAGGGTCGTTAAAAGTTTAAAACTGTTTTGCGAAACAGAAATATTAAACCTTTACAATTAGCAGTAACTAAAATTAAAAGTTGAGCGTAAAATGACGACAAAGTGACAGAGGGTTTTGGACAAATACAAAGACGTTGTAAGACATAAGTTAACAGGCACATAATTGTTGTAAAACCTATAATTGATGTATACAAACATGTCGTTTTTGCGGAGAAAAATTAACGCGCGGAACGGTCAGTCAATCACACCAATGCCAACAACAGCCCAAGGGCTTCTGCACTTACCCAAGTATATCGGAGCAGAATTCTTGGACACATTATCTTCAATATATGCCAGCCCGAGTGTGTAAAGTGGTGTGCTTCCGCAACCTTGTAAGAGTTGGCCAAACAACAGCACGTACATAAAGTTAGAAAGCCCTGTTTCGTGCTGTTCCGTCCCACAAAAGGTTTCGTTTTTCGCGCCGCACGTGACTGCAACATGAAAGTTGGCCACGATTTTAGTCGCAGCGGAAAATACGTTGTTAATGCCTTACATATCGTGAGCACAATTTTACTCAAATTCAGATATAAGACACGATATGTTAAGTGGAAAAATACTTTGTTTATGCCTTACATATCGTAAGCACAATTTTACTCGAATTCAGATATAAGACACGTTATATTAAGTGGCAAAATACTTTGTTTATGCCTTACATATCGTGAGCACAATTTTACTCAGATTCAGATATAAGACACGTTATATTGCATTTTAATTACACATCTATGTATAAACCAGTGTTTTATAAATGGCGTGGGATATGTTCCACAAGCTTGATACTAGGTCTACACAACAAATAAACAACAAATCCGTCGGCTTGCGAGTGTATATGCCTAAGCCTTACGGCTTTTAGAGGCAACTGTTTATATGTTTCACTTCCACAAATAAACATTGATCAATTACGTTGAACTTGCACACCGCCGGTCAGCACTTTCAAATGCTCAAGATTTAGTTTTATAAATCTGTATATCACGTATCGACATTGCTAGTATCTTATTCAAAATAAATAAATAAGAAACTTGTGCAAACTTCGCTCCTCAGGCATGGAAATGATCAAACCAAAATCATTTAATATTTTGTTTGTACATATTTATCCTTATAAAAAGATAAATATTTACCAGCTATAAAAATATGTGGCACGAAAGAACATTCGTATCGTGACCATGGTCACATTTCATAAAAAAAATGTTCCACCAAACACTAAAAGAGTATTTTTGCTAAGCAGCCATAGTATCCTTAAGAATTCGCATAAGCAAAAAATGTTGTTCTTCGGAGCATAGCCCATATAAATGTTAAATAGTGTTTGCAAAATACAAAAAGCCAATATAATTATTTTATCTTCAAGTTTTAAAAATTTCTTTATTTTATTTATAATCAATTGATTGACAGGCTTTTCTGATACGAACAGAAAATACAACCGTCAATCGACTACGGATACAGTGTAAATTGAGGGACTTTTAGTGCATTGGGTGCTGCCCACCGCATTAATCATTATCAAGCTTGCACTGTGTTCAGGCGGATTGATATATTAAATAATCTTTGCTGGTAAAATGGAGTGCCAAGATAATTAGACAAAAAACACAATTAATGATCTCTTCTGCAGGTAATTTTATCAATACCGTAAAATGGATCTGTAGGGGTATGTGTATACGTAAAATATATGTGTATACGGGTTCATATTAATTATTCTTACCTGAAGGAAGGTTATCCCCATACTGATAAATTGGCGACAAGAAATGTGGCAATGAATACACAAGTGCCCCAACACCAAAGATCGCGCTGCCAATCCCGACTAGTCGTGGTCGATTCGCAGTTGCGCCGAAGTATGTCAGCACAACCGTCACAAAGCAGAATGAGATGTCATACGATATAACAATGAACGCCGACTGTGCACTGTCCAGCGAGAAACGACGTTCAAGCGTGCTAACGTTGATGTTTACAATTCCCGCTGATACTAAAGCTGCAAAACAGAGGGAATTTAATATTAAAGTTTATATTAGCCTGCGCTTTTAACACACAGGTTTTAACACTAATTTTAACACAGGTTTTAACACTAATTTTAACACAGGTTTTAACGCTAATTTTAACGCAGGTTTGAACACTAATTTTAACACAGGTTTTAACGCTAATGCAGCTTTAAATAGGCTCTACCAAAACTGAAGAAACGTCTAAAGCATATATAACACACTACAATGGCCTCCGTAAACCGACTGTGTGTACGAGGGAATGATACAATCTTCCGTGTATAAAAAAACTACTCCGCATTTTCCCATCCACGGCGATAAAATATAAATATTGTATTCTATAATATTTGACAACTTATATCATAAAGGTGTTGAGAATAAAATAACATAATTTAACATAAAAAAATAACAGTCAAGAAAACGTCCTGTCAGTTCTTAACATGTATGATATATGCACAAACATAAGGCGTGAGAAAAGTTCGAGAAGCGTCATAGGTGCATTGTTTTAGAGTTATTTATAGTGCGATGGCCTAGAACACTTCTCACGGCAGAAATAAACAGCACCAATAGAGTGCTAAACTTGGCGGAGATCAGCCGTCACCGGATAATACTAAAGTATTTACAAACAAGCCTCTTAGCACCGTTTGCCGCAACGCCTTACCGCAAGGTGACTCGTTCAAGGCGTTCGTATAAATACACATTTAAAAAAGCTGAATGATGGACCTGTACGGTCGTGTGGCCAAATGATTAACGCGACCGATACTTATACCGACTCTTAAAAAAAAGAACTTACTTGCAGCGACTGCGAAAACACAATGGACGAGAAGATACTGCTTGATAACACCGAAACACTTTTTGGACGTTTGCGGCTCGGCTTCAGTAGCATCATTTTGAGACATGCTGCACTAAAGACTGCCTGTTCACGCGCTGGTCTGACAAAACTGTTCTGCGTATATAGTTATCTTGTCTGGTGTAAAAGGGAAAATTCTCGCTTTGCAACACTGCCTTAAAGTATGCTCTGTTTGCATAGGATTAAAGAGAAGAGACAAACGGAAATCTTATGTAGTTATATGTGTCACACTATACAACAAACCCGGTGACCGACTTGTTAGAGTATACTGTTAAGTAAAATAAAAATCTAAAAATATTGGCACCGCTGGGATATAATTTACATCCCTGCGCATATGCTTAAAAATACTACTATATATTGATAATTATAATAACAAATATAAAAGTGGCTTTTGCATTTATTTAAACAAAACCTACAAACATTATATTTGTAATGTGGTCTCTGGTGTTCCTAAGACACCCAATTTATATGACCAATCTGCATTTTTTTTATAACAAAACGAAATTTTATCACTTCAAATTGATTCACCAGCTTAAACTTGTATTAAACTTTAACATAAAGATGGTGACTCCTTCTTTAAAATCATTTACACATTATAAAAAAAAATTATTACATTTTACACAAATCAAAATGTTAAATATCGCAAGCAATCACTTCAAAAAATCAATCTTAATCTGAAGATTAACCTTGAGACTGATGCGTTTTCCGTTTACGGGAATAATATAAATATCTTTTGGTATAAAACAAGTTTACCACACAAGTTTAAGTGATAGTTTTTTTAGTAAATGTTAAATATTATAAAAATGGCTGCTTGGTATATTATTATACTATCGGTATAATAATGCAACAAAGTTTTTCTCAAAACAGTTGAACCCTATATGCCACCAAACTAATTGCTTTAGCAAAAACATGCTATCGATAATTTTATATTAGCTTACGTAATTTGCAATAAGTATTGGCGTTTTTTTCTCTGTGGTGGTGGGTTGTTGAAACAGACAAAATTGCAACTATCGATCAGCTGAACCAAAACTGTCGATTAGCAAAGGAAAATGTTGTTATTTATTAAGAGTTAGCTTGCGTAATCGTTTCTGCGTGACTGGTCATCTATAACCGTTAACATTGGTATTTGTATGATTTGCGGACATGGCTACTGGTATACCCTACTTTTTCTATTGGCGCTGCCTTGATGTGCTTTAACGACTGTCGTTTTACCGTTTTATTCTGCTTTTTCTAGTTTTAATTTAGTTTTCCCAATTTTAACATTTTTGTAACGTATCGAAACCCCAACTAACTAACTAACAAACTTTTCCACTGCTTGCTTATATGGCATTACGGTTACATTGAAAAAGATACTAACCTATACATATATATATGTTCAGTTTTTTATGCGCAAAAAATCGAACCACGAAATTTCCGTTAGTCACAGTGTATACAAAAAATATGTAATTACCCCCGTGCTATTATCAATTGGTAATTTATTTACCTAAACATAAACCAGTAGGTAATAAATAAAGTTATTAAATTACTTGTGGGCGTAGCTCTAAACGAAACTAAAGTTAAACAAATTTAATTGGTGTATAGATATTGTATAGATAGTGGATCGCACGATAATTAATTAGCTTTACCGGCAAAAACACCTAAATTAATACCTTGCTGTTTTAAGTACTATTTATATGTCAATTTTAATAATAACCAACAGCAGTGAATTATGTTCATGTAAACATGCCGAATAAAATACCTATTACTGAACGGCATTTAATATTTACCGTGAGGCTCCGGACATTTGTAACGGGTTGACAAATTTTAATTGTCACAAATGAACTAAATGACGCTGTTCACAGCAAGGAGCAAACAATTTATCGCCAGGGACAATTTTCGCCATAAAATTAGCAAAAGCCGAGGATGCTTATATTTCCCTCCGAAGAGAAAACGAAGCAGGCTTTATAAAAATCATCAAATTACCTCGTTTTTCCTTGGTTTAAGCGCGGCTGCTGCAGTGTGTTAAATACGAGTGAGACTTTGCTAGAGATTTTGTTTAAACCTTTTAACTATTAGATTTCGGTAGAGTCTGATCGAAGCCTTGCCCAATTACGAACAAATCTGGGTGTCGACTGTTTCGATCCCACAACCTTGCTATCAACCTACCGTTTCTATTTAACCATACAGGAAACGGTTAAACTGGTAAAACAATTATCATGCACAATCGTACAGTTTTGCTGGTTACATAAACACAATTGCACAAATTCAACATACAAAAACTAACCTAGTGATTAATCTGGTGGTTCTTCATTTGAAGTACGGCTCTGTATAAAGAAAAAAGATGTTGTCTAAACACTTAATGGATAATAAACGATAAATTGCATCCTTTTTAACTGTTCACTTTAAAAAAAAACAAATAAAACAATTTATGTTGATTTAAGTCCTATAAAAAATAAAACGCAGGCCTTAGTTTGTTAATAAAGTAAAAAAATGAAATTTCATTTTCATCATAATTTTGAACTGTTTTTAAATTTCATTATGATTAAACAATCACTTTTATGTTATGTAGATTACAATTTTATTCAGAAGTATTTTTCTCGTTTAGCTTCAAAATGCGTTTTGTATTAAAATATCTTGAGATACACAAAATCAAATTCTATAATGATGATATAAACACAACAATATAGGATGTGTTATTTAGTATTACTTTAATAATAGAAAGCCTATTAAAGAACAGTACAACCAGACTAAACAATTGCTAAAAATAACAGACTTAGACCTGATTACTGAAAGGCGGTAGGTTCTGATATTGCTAGGCTACATAAAAAAAGAATTGTAGGTTTTCTCTGTTGATTTATAAACCTGGATGGATAGTGCGCAATGTGAAGACGTCATTATTTACGTCATAACTTACGTCAGCGTGTTTGTGATACCTGCTAAAATGAGATTTTATATATTCATTATCCCATCCATACATAGCGCTTGTTGGTTGCATTTTGTAATACTTTAAAGACATACATTTTTAATTATTGTTTTTAAATGCGCGAAAAGCAAATAAACTACCGGTAAATAAAATTAAAACTATATTGGCTATTTTTCAGTTACAACTGTATTAAAATTTAAACAAAACCATTCGTATTTATTTGTAGGTAAATTGCTCTCTTTTATAAATAGTGGTGGTTAACACGTGGTTGAACAGTCCCTGTACAAACGATCCTCGTTGTTTAAAGAACAAATAAAATACAGAACATTGCTTGTCTTAAATATATTATATTTAATCAAAGTAAAATCGTTAACAGAAAAGTAAGCCTAAGGTAACTAAAAAATAAAACACTTTTTGCTGTTATGTAAATGACACAATACAAATGGTGATGTAATAGACGCGTATTTTTAAAATTTACTAATAAATTTTTCTAAAAAAATGCACACGTTTTTACACTGTATCGTGATATATACAGGCAAAAGTCAAAATGCCAGTTTGCAATAACGCAAAAATCTATCAAATGTTTATCTAGTATTCTATTTTATAGTTTACTTCGTCACTTAATTAATAGATAAATATTTAAACCATATATGAAGTAGATGCAGCTGATTGTGACAATGTATTGTTAAAATGGGGCAGTTTATTTTAAATAGCTTGGAAACATCTACAAAATATTGCTCTTTTACGACCGAACAAAAAGCATGGAAATGTAAACAAACATCAAGAGCTATCCGGTATATATCCGTCATTAGCATACGCATACTCTTCTGAGGTATTCTTTTTCCCAGTATTGTTCGTCATAGGTATGCTGTTAATGTCGGAAGGAGGTTCGTTTTCAGTTTCTGTACTGATCAGCGGGGGTTTGTACACAAACCAGGAAAGGGAGTAGAAAAGAGTGGAGACCAGATTGCTGACAATTGCTGTGAATGACTGGATTAAAATACATGTCCGACCGGTTAGTTTGGTGGTTTAATGCGACGCCATTCAAACGAAAGGTTTAAGGTTTGAAACTGGACGCTAGCTAGGCGGTTGTGTCCTTGGGAAAGGCACTCAACGGACATTGCCTGAACCCAGCGGATTAACGGTTCTACCATATTGAAGGAACGTGTGAATCATACACAACAAAATGAAATAGCTTCGAGGTGATCTGTCGATTGCCCCTTGGTTTTCTCATTCACGGGGATAAACATGAATATCCTATCCTATTGTAATAATAATTTTAATACACCCAAAGGGGGGGGGGGTGCTAATACAACCTGGACAAGTGTCAGATTTCTTGCCCGTTGTATATACTACCACCAGTGGTTTTAGTCAACGTCCGCTAAGGTTTATCACAGCCGACTAGCAATCTTGTGACTTGCAAAATAGCGTTTAGTCACCAGGTAAATTAACAAAAAAACAATTGTTGCAAAAAACATCAAGATACAAGTCATTTTAAAGGGGGACAGTTGCGCAAGGACACAGCCGACTATCAAGCCAGCAGTTTGCAAAAAAATGATCTGAAAAAGCAAACATTTCATCTGCTTTGAATAAGGTAGACAACGTGTTCACCAAGCATCATAAACAACTCACAAAGAACCATAAATGTGACAGCCATCCCCGCACTGTCGTACACCCAGCAAGAACCTCTCACTGTCCCGCATTCTTTGCTTTGCCACAACTTGCAAGTTGAATCGATGAAACTACCGTACAAAATGGGCCCAGGTATTGTACCAAGCGCACGTAGAAACAACCACTCTAAACCAATGGCAAATGAGCGCATTGAAGGCGGGACGATTCTGGAAATATTGATTGCTTAGTCGTTACTCAGAACTCGTCTCGTTTAGTGCGTCGCCTTTCAATCGAAAGGTTGCAGGTGCGAAACTAATCGCTAGCTGTTTGGCTGTGCCCTTGGTTAAGGCACTTTAAGGACATTGCCCTAACCTAGCGGATTAATGGGTTCTACTAAATTAAAAGAATGTTTGAATCATGCACTACACACTGAAATAGCTCAGGTAACCCGACGGTGGGCGCGAGGTGATCTGACTTCCCCGTGTGTTAACCGACTTGGTTTTCCCATTCACGGGGATAAACATAAATATCTAAAATTATTTCTACTATCTTTTTGGTGCATTGATTCTCGACAAAAACATATTGTTGCATTACAGTAGCCTACTAACTACACCGTTTATTATTATGTAATAGTAATATAATCAAGGCTATGTCATTTGTATTTTTAAACCACCAGTATTTACTTGATATATTATATCCATGAGAAATGTTAACGGAATTTACTGTCTGTTAGTTTTCTCCCGGTGGTATAGATTTTAGTTAAAGTAATTTATACATTTTAGAATAGTATATTTATGTTTATTCCCGTGAATGGGAAAACCAAGGGTGTTAACACACGGACAATCGTCAGATCACCTCGCGCCCACCGTCGGGCTACCGGAGCTATTGCAGTGTGTTGTGCATGATTTACACGTTCCTTCAATTTCGTAGAACTCATTAATCCGCTGGGTTCAGGTAATGTCCGTAAAGTGCCTTGCCCAAGGACACAACCGGCTAGCTAGCGACCAGTTTCGAACCCTTAACCTTAAAACTTATACATTATGATTTACCTACCTTAGCGAAACCACCACTGCGGGCGTGTGGGAAATGAACGTAAGAAGAACCATAAGAAGAGCTAGACCGAGAAACAGGGGAAGTTTGAAACAAGAAGCTTCACAAACTCCAGCGTGAGCGGTTTCATTCACGCCAAGGCAAGAACAGTTGTTGTACACCTGAAAGTTTATAAAGAATTCAGCATGTTGGAACGTACAGCTTTATCGTTTCTGATACTTTCAGTTAGGGCCATAGAGCCGATATGATTTAAATCAGCCTACGACCTCTGAGCAAAACAATTTAATATTATTACTGCAAATTTAGTTAATAATCTTGGTATTTTTCTACACCAGCGTATTTGTTGATTCTACCATTAAAAAGTAATTAAGCGAACGTTAAAGAAATTAAATGGCAATAGTTCGTAGTCTTTTTATAACATTTCCTTTTTTCATTTCGAGCTCCATATTTCTTTCTTGCCAGATTATCGCTAATATATTAACGACAATTCAATATCAGAAAACATGGTTAAAGTGTGTATAAGCAATATATAGAACAAGCCCTTGCGAATATGTTTTATACTGCACAATAAATTATACAGTAGGAATTTCTCTCGATATAGAAGACACGAATGTACCTTTTATGAGGTAAGTTGAGTTCGGTCGGGTGGTCGAGTGCATGGTTAAAAATAGGAAAATTGACTTTTTTTAAATGGGATAGGATAGGATAGGATATTCATGTTTATCCCCGTTAATGAAAAAACCAATGGTGTTAACACACGGGCAATGGTCAGATCACCTCGCGGCCACCGGCGGGTTACCGGAGCTGTTGAAGTGTGTTGTGTATCATTCACACGTTCCCTTAATTTGGTAGAACCCATTAATCCGCTGGGTTCAGGCAATGTCCGTTAAATGCCTTGCCCAAGCACACACCCGGCTAGCTAGCAACCAGTTACTAACCGTTAACCATTCGGTTGAAAGGCATCGCACGAAACCACCAGACTAACCGTTTGGGAATGTTTTTCAACGGCCGTCTTTTTTATCGCTTACAACACCCTCAATAATCCCGACTATCGAACTATTGCCAGATGGTGTTCTGTTATATCGAATGCTTGCTCTACAAATATTTTCAGTATTTCCATGTATACAGTTCTTCCATTAAATAGTTAAACATAACCATATTCACCTGTATTGTTGAATTAATATATCCTGAGCTTTCCGGGCAACCAGCATAGCACGGTGAAAAGTACGCTACACCATTACCACCACACACCGGGTTGTAGAACTCTGTCTGGCAGTTACAATTAGAGTTGCAGCCTGAAGTAAGATTGCTCCGACTAAAGTCCCATTTCAAAGATTGACTGAAATGGAATGAAATATTATTTTTACATTTTTTTATTATTTTCACAATTTTTTCCCGAGCCAAGTTTCGAACCCATGATGGGCTAGTCACTAGGACCGTTTTTGTATAAGAGTCGGTATATGTATCGGTCACGTTAACCATTTGGCCACACGACCGTACATTATTTTCACAATTGACAAAATAAAAATAAAATCTGATGAGCGTCCTACTAGTGGTCGTACTATGTTAATCATTTGATACTACTATAATTTTTAGCGATTCATTATTTTAGTTTTATTAAGTTTAATACTTTTCCGTTTCTTTAAAATATTAAATAAAGGACATGTAAGCAGAATATAATTTAAATAAACGACTGTCATTGAAGAGCATTTTATGAAAAAATAAAAATTTACAAAATATAAAAAAAATTAAAAAATTTAAACCACAGAAATAAAAAATTTAAAAGGCATTTAAACCACAGAATCGAGTCAGCGGCCGTTCAGTGCTGGTGCTGTTAGTTTATATATAGTAATCAGCCCGTCGGATGGTAATCAACCGCTTGCCATTTGGTTTGTATCCTTGAGCAATGCAATTATCCAGCGTTGTCTACCTAAACGAGTTGATTAATCGATGGCTTAAAACTTTAGCAATACATCCATTGGAATCAGAACATTGCAATATAGCCGCGTAAACCCTACGCACTCGTTAATCTAGCGATTCCTCGCGTAATGACGCGTCCAACGTTTAAGTGACCCGTCCTCCGAGATAATAATTCCTATTAATCCTATCCTGTATCCAGGCACAAAACAGCAAAAAAGTGGTTCGTTGACGCAATAACGCTCCTACCTCAAGTACAGATAGACAAAAAGGAACTTTAAAAGGGCAAACATATTTCTTGTTGGTCCAGCATAAATATACATATATTTACTTGTAGGTAGCTGTAATGCCCGCCATCGCCTTATTGCCGCATCGCAGTAGTAATAATGGAGACGCACAGGCTACAAGGAAGGAAGAGAAAGCACACAGCTTCAGAATAGCAGGTGTCTCCATTTGAAATCGAGATATCAAACCACCGCCTAGCAAATGGCCGGCTACAGCAGCAGGCACTAAAATGGCACCTAGAAACACAAATACGTAAATCAGATTTTTGAATAATTTAATAGATAAGAAAGATAATTTAAAAATATTTTGCCGCTTAAAATAACTTAGATGTATTGTATTTGGTTAGAAAATACGATGTTTTATCTTATTTTAGTAACGCGCATTTTTCAACATTGCTTATAAATAAGTCTTCTGTTTGCTTTTACGATTTGTAATTTATTTGTTTTTACAGTTATTGCATATAGATACTGATGATGACTTTTAGGGGAAACACTAAATGTTGGGAAGAAGAAAAAGAGAAAACTGCTAAAAGAAACTATAAATTCCAACAATAACATTAACCCTATATCTAACCATACCTATATAAACCCAGCCAATGTTAACGCGACATTAACCCTTAATCTAATCATACCTATATAACCCCAGCCAACGCTCTTACTCTAAATTAACCCTATATCCAATTATATCTATAACCCAAAACAACCGAAGTTTGCAGGTTTTGAACTGGCCGCTAGATCTCCTTGGGCAAGGCACTTAACAAAAATTGCCTAAACCCAGCGGATTAATGTGTTCTACCAAACTAAAGAACCGTGTGAATCATACACAACATACTGCAATAGCTCCGGTAACCCGACGATTGCCGTACGTTAACCCCCTTGGTTTTCCCATTCACGGTGATAAACTTGAATATTCTATCCTATAAATGATCCATTCTTACCAGCCAGCATTGCCGAGGTACCGGCTGAAGTGTGAAACTCGTTTTGAATGAACTTTGCCATGAACGACGAACCTCCGCTTACAGTCAAGCCGGTTGAACAACCAGCTAGAGTTAAGAAACAAAACGCAGGGTTTTTAAAGAGTCTCATAACGGCGGTGGGGAAGTTTTTTAACGAGTTTTCAAGCTCTGAATTTTCCTCTTCTTCTTTACTGTTCGTGTGAACTTCTGATTTACGTTCGGCTCGGATTTGACCAGTGCCTGTACAAAAATAACAAATCGTTTAATCAGTAGAAACGTATGAGTGGGGGAAACTAAAAGGAAAGAAAGTGGGAATGCGGAAAGTAGGGAAACTGCATACTAAAATAAAAATTAGGGCATAAGAGATATTTTTAAACATGGGATTAGAGTTTGGGTTATTTGAGGGGTTAAGATTATTTTTTAGAGCAGGGTTAAAACTAGTTTTCATAGTTTTAGTGAGCAGTTTCCCTCCTTCCCTGTTTCCCTTCTTTTAGTGTTGTCCGTATGAGTATACAATTTCAATGCACATCTTAAACGCTGCCTTAAAATCACACTGCTGGGTCTATATATAATTTATAAACTTCCCTAATATCTCTCTGTGTATAGTAAGTACATGCTAGAGCAATGTAGGTCAACCAAACCATTGTCTTTTCTTGTCAAGTTCAAAATTATATACCAATACATGTATTTTTAGCTCAAATTTAAGTTAAATATTTACTTTAATTTATAATTTATATTACATATACAACGTAGGTTTACACAATGTATATTCGTTTTGCCGTCGCATATTGTTCATATGTTGTGATTTCCCATATTTGATATTGTATATCAGTGTGAAATACTATGTTACACGTTCTAATTAAAACTGTAGTGCTTGCTGCTTATTCAAGATTATACGCGTTTAAGCTGTTAGTAGTTGTATGGTTTTTAATTCCAAGCGTGCGTATAGGTTGACAGAATGTTGTACTACACTGACATTTGTTACATTTTCGTTGCCAACTCAGTTTCCAACGCTGAAAGGAGGGATAGCGGGAAGGAGGGAAGGAGGAAAACTGTTCACTAAAATTACGTCAACTAATTTTAACTCTTCCCTAAAACTAATCTTAACCCGAAGACTAATCCTAACTTCAACCCCAGGTTTAAAATTAACCCTATAATGTGATAATCTTCATTTTAGCTTTCAGTTTCCCTTCTACCCGCTTTCCCTCCTTTTAGTTTTCTCCCAATTAAGTGCAAGAAAAAACCATAAGTCAAACCTGGCAGTTGCTTTGGGAAACCGCACAATGGAATGACAAGTATCCAAGAGGCAGTCATCATTGCCATGGGTCCAATCCACCACGCCCCCACCCAACGTGGGTCGGATGATGACGTAAGCAGAGAGCTGAAAAGGATTGCGTAACCCAAAATTATTAGATATTCTATCAAGCTCACAATGCGAGAGAAGTCAAGTGAACGGAGTCGTAGGATATGGTAGAATAGGATATTCATGTTTACCCCCGTGAGTGGAAAAACCTAGGGGGTTAACACACAGGCAATCGTCAGATCACCTCGCGGCCATCGTCGGGTTACCGAAGATATTGCAAGTACCTTCCCAAGGACGCAACCGACAAGCTAGCGGCCAGTATAGAATCTGCAACCTTTCGGTTGAAAGGCTTCGCACTAAACCGCCAGAATAACCGGTCGGACAAGTGTCCATATTCATGTCACAAACAAAACATAAAAAACGGATGTGACCTTTTAAACCTGATTCGCTGGCCCAATTAAGCTACACACTATTCAATTTATTTATATTGGAGGCCCAGCGGTTTTCTCATGACGAAAAAAATTATCTTTTTGGTGGAAAAAGACATGTAGCTTTTTAACACGTTTATCTTCAAATTACCCTTTTGTTCACCGCCTAGTTGCCAGATATGTGTGTGGTGTTTGCCATTAAGTATATATCAGTATGTTTATGTTATTTTGCTTTCTCTCGCGAGATAATTGATTTGCGGTTAGCATCAGCAGTCATTTCCAGTCAAGTTCGTGATTTATTTTGTTTGTGTCCTTGGGCAAGTGCTTAACAGTCAACGTCTTAATCCAATCAATCTCGACTGCCTGCTAACCGCCCGACGCCGAAAAGCTATCCGACCAAACAACTAGTCTGAGTAAAATCAACTATTTAGCAAACGACAATAACAGGCAACTCGACTTTGGACAAGAGATATCTTCGTTGTTCAAACACTTTCGTTTTCCGCAAGGTTAGGACATGTACATGTAGGGCATATTTTCCTTATTGTTGCCATTGTACAATGAGACTCCATACGGCGTCGTATTTTAAAGGAAAAAATATTTAAATTATATTATTCACCTGCTGTTGGTCTGAACTAAGTCAACGTAAAAATTATTCAGAATATATCCGCCACAGGCAAATCCAATCGCGGGACCAAAAAGCGAAGCGGCATTTGCTATTCCTGTAAAAAAAGCGTTTATTCACCAGAAGTTCACAGGATTTTTTTAATTTTAATTTGGAAATGTTAAAATTCAAATAAAGAGTTGTCTATTTACATTACAGTGACACTGTTATTTCAGACTTGTAATAGGCTACTGCGCTTGCTTATGAACACCTTATGTGCTCGACACCAAAACTGTTTTAAATAGAATTGTCTCTATAAACATACAATGATTTTAAAAATTCAACAAGATATCCATGAAAACTTCTTCACTTACCCAAATAAATAGGCGCTGAATTCTTCGGAACGCTATCCTCAATATAAGCGACACCGAGGGTATATAAAGGAACAGTCCCGCAACCCAGAAGAAGTTGACCAAACAGAAGCACAAACATAAACTTCATAAGGCCTTGGTCAGTGGGTAAACAGTTAGTGGCGTTTGAAGGACTGCAAGAGTCTGGGGGAGTAGAAATGTAACTGAATTATGTCGAAAAATTGTAAACGAAACCTTTGGAAACCAAGTTTGGTTGCGTTTTGTTTTGCAACCCAGGTTCGTTAAGTTTGAAAACGCGTAAATCTCAATCAGGTTTTCTATGACAGATATCGAAACCAGTTCGAAACGTGTTGTTTTTAAAATCTGAGTATATCCGCTCATGCGAACTGACTCATTTGTCTTACGTGCACACAACAGACATATTGCAAGTTGCAAGGCCAATTGTAAAACATTATTCTCTTTTTAAACCAACCGGTATCATGAACATTTTTGTGCTGTATATTGATTAAGGAATACACTAGGTTGTGTACATGCTTTTTGAAATTGCTATTTTCCATTGAGCCAATGTTCATATCCGTGTATAGTGTACCACAAAATGAAAGGCTTATGTACTGTACCCAACTTGATATCATGTTTGCAAGGATTTTACCAGTAAATATAAAAAAGAATGGAAATCGCAACACTTCATGTTACCATGCAATCCTGTTTTTAAGTTCTATATCAATTGAAATCGTGTCAGTTTGTGCGGTATGGTGAATTGTTTACCGTTTATTTGAGACCATACATATATTTCGACCTCCTTATCGTTCGTACAGTTAGTTATACGGCCAATCCAATGAATAGCTCATACCACTTACTTGTTAATGTCGAATCTCCAAATTTGTAGAGTGGTGATAAGAAATGAGGCAATGCATAGACAAACGCCCCGACACCAAAGATCGCGCTCCCAATCCCGACTAGACGTGGTCGATTCGCAGTGGCGCCGAAGTAGGTAACAAAAGCGGTGAGAATGCAGAAAGCAACGTCGTATGATACAACTACCAAAGCAGACTGAGAACTGCTAAGACCAAACCGCCGTTCGAGGGTGGATATGTTGGTGTTGGTGAGACCTCCGATCATAGTTCCTGTGTGTGTTAACGCTTATTACAGTGAAAACTTCCAATTCTCATCGTAGGTAGTGAAAATTACACCCTGAGAACGCTACAAACTTGTTTAAGAAAAGAAGTTCATTTAAAACAATGTTATATTTATGACAAAGTATTCTGCTTGATAAAAGAAATGCACAAAATAGTAATAACATTGCTGTAAACCAATACATCCGGTATATCTACACGCCCAGTAAACGTATAACTAACTACATTCGGTTATCTGTTATTGTATATAAATAGTTGACTTAGGCTATATTCATATTGTTTGGGTGGCGATTGTCACATTATCATTCTTGAAATAAAGACTGTCTATAGTTTGCTCTAAATGCAGACCAAATATAGGAAATATGAAATAACCGTTCCACAGTATGTAATATTAAATAAATTATTAATAGTTCTTGCCGTTTTAGGGAGCTTAATATCGTAAAGTGTATATGAACATAGGCTACAGTGGTGTTGGCCACATTCGTTAAACATATCGTCTAACCATTTAGGTCTACTAAATATGATCAAAAATAGATTAGGCGACCAGTGATTTCTTAGTTTACCTGCCACCATTGAGAAAAGAGAATAAACCACAAGGAAACATTTAGCGTTGTTGCAGCAATTCAAAATATCTGGTTTCCAACATAGGAAACTGTACACTCCTTCCTTGGTCGACGGTATGGCGTGTCTTACCATGGTGAATATATAAATATATGTACAGAAACACTAGATTTCACAAACTTAACATAATGCGTGGTAGACTGCAAAGAAAACATTATCTTAGAAGGCGGTAAAACTTAAAATTTTATATCACTGATTTTGCCTTATAAAGATAGTATACGCCTGGAACATAAACACAATCACTCTACTGGTAATATCAAGCAGATTTCTATCGCCGACAGCAAGTACGCATACCTAAGATTCAGTCGCTGGCGTTTGCTTCCTGTCATAAAATACAAACCGGCGGCACGCAGGCAATGCTACTGCGTCGGATGAATCATATTACACGACGACATTTCGACGGACAGGAACTGATCGTTCTTCTTACTAATTATTAGCAGATATAAATGTTGTGATACCATTTTTATACAATGGATATTCTTTACGGTGCATTTTCATCAAATTTCTTGTCTTAATTACATTATACTTAAAGCGTTTTTTCTTTCGACCTAATACAACAGGTCCTAATACTAAGATGTATAAGCTTCTTTACCTATTTTTTACCGAGTTATGTTACAAGATAAGCTATAGATGTTGTATAACCAATTAATAGATATATATATATCCGTGGTCGGATTTGACATGCGTAGTGTTTTGGTTATTGTGTTTAAGTTAGTGTTTCACTGAGTAACAATGGTTATAGTTCCCCAATGTTGGTACGGTTAAAAACAGCATGTGCTGGGAGGTATTTTACTTTAGCTGTTCAGTTTGTTATATTGTGAAGCAGAGCTGGGTAAAAGGAGGGGTACCTGCTTGAAAGTTAAAAGCAAAATGTTGAAAGGACTGCAGATTTATACTTTGAAAAAAGAGAGACCTGCTGTGGCAAGGTAATAAGTCGTAGGTAGTCCTTTGTGAGGTCATTTTGCACTGGAGATATAAGGGGGATAATTGGATGAACGCCTGCGAAATATGCTAAATGAGACAAACATGTCTGACGGCGCAGATGCGTTTGTGCAGACCCGGACGTAAAAAGTCCCAGAGTAGATACTGAAATAAACAACCTATAGATAGAAACAAACTATTATAGAAGTTCAGTCATATTAAAGGCCGTCACGCTGCGGGGTTTTAAGAAATTGCCGTTGTGGCGCTGACTATAATCTCAGTATAAACTCACAATGGCTGCTAACATCTATTTTTGTGGCCGTTAAAAGTTCTTCTACCAACCGCTGATATGTGTAGGCTTTTTTCGTGTGGGCCAGACCCATTATTCACTACTTCCTATAGGACGCTCAGTGTAAGATAAGGTAGGAGTAGGGAGTGATTGTAAACTGATTCGTCACCTTCAGACTTAAAACGAGTTTCGCCAGATAGATAGGACATAGGTATGCCGTTTATGTTCTTTTATCCCCGTTCAAGCGATGTCCACTAAGTGACTTTCACAACGATATAACTAAACTTAAAAGCCTGCGGACAATTTCGATTTTGCTTCCTTAAGGCTTAATAACCTCGCACTAACATCCAAGCTACACAGTCGGTTTAATCCAGCGAGATATTCGACCAAGGTTAAGTACTTCGTCCTTTGCGGTATAGTTTATTTTAGAAAATCAAGTTTATTTTAGTTTATTTTAGCAAATCAAGTATTTTAAAACTAACTAAAATAAACAGTTATGTAGCCAAATAGTGAGCGCGATCGGTTCACAAGATTTCTATATAAACACGATCTTAATTACAAGACTATCGGAGATTTTTAAACTTAATCCGGTAAAGATGCACGTTTCGTTACGATTGTAAATGCCCATTATTTTGTCGTTATCTGAGCTCTAAATTAGATTGAGGTCGTGTGTTTATATTGGATTAAGATGCCGTTTGTGACAAAAAAGTTGTATCTTTTAATTCTACCGCATAGCAGTGTGTCTCCTTTAAGCCGAAGGATTTCAACTTCGAAAGTAGTCGCTAGCTAGTAGGTTATGTCCTTGGGCAAGGCACTTAACGGAAATTGCCTAAACCCAGAAAATTAATAGGTTTTACCAAATTGAAGAAACGTGTAAATCATAAACAGCACAGTGCATGCAATAGCTTCGGTAAACCAGTGGGCGGGAGGTGATCTGACGATTTTTCGTGTGTTAATCTCATTGGTTTTCCCATTTACGGGGATAAACATATTTATCCTATCCTTTTCTTAATCTTCTTTTTAACTGCTTTTTGCGTGGTTGTTTGGGTTCACGCTGATTTGTATTGTTACAACTGTCGTTGTCTCCTGTGGTGCATTTAAAAAACTTTAATCTTAGCCGGCGCCAATGCTTAATAGAGCGTCTGTCTAATAAACATGAGATCCTGTGTTTGATCCCCAGTGGTGCCTTTAAAAAAACATGACATTTTTAAGAAAAAAATAATTGTCTTGTCACACACAAATAATAATCACGTGATTACCAATAAAATGTAAAGTAGCACACTTTAAACCAAGGTGTCTGTGTACTCTTAAAAAATTGGCGACCTTAATTAGTTTATTGTTCTTTTTTGAATAAAATTAGTGTTTGCCTTAGCAGGAATCACAATAAACCATAAATGAATAAAAACATATAAATACATCCAATAAAATCCAATTAATGTTACACGGTTGGTCTCTAAAGCTTTCTGTTTCATAGCACACGTGATCAATGGTTAAATTAATATTGTGGGATTCCCCTTACCTAACCTTATTTTCTTTCAGTTGGACTAGCAAGCAGGTTTATTTATTTAGTTCAACATGAAATCGTATGCACAAACGCTGCTTCAAGTTGGCTTCGTCGCATTAATCTGCGGATTTATTGCTGTATGGCAACATCAGAATAACGATTGGGATTTTATAGTTTACACTCAGCAGTGGCCGCAAGCTTCGTGTGTTGATATAAACGTAAGTAAAGTTCATTTGAAATCCAAACATTTTGGTTTTAAATAAATTTCTTTAATAGTTTTATTACTAACGTTTTTTATTCGTTTTTGGGTTAGGGATAAAAACAAATCATTTTAATGCCCCAATGGGTAATACAAGTTAATCCAAAGTTTGGAGACATCGTGAATAATTTAATTAGCCCATTACCATATATAAATTAAATATCCTATTGGGAAAATCCAAACAAAGATTTTTCCATTAACATCCTGAAAAAGAACATTTTACAATTGACTTTGGGGCCAGTGTTTTAATAGATTTTAATAAAAAGGAGATTTATTCAAAAATTTAGTCTACTGGTACTTCTAATTTAAATCAGTTGATTTTGTCTTAAAAACAAACTTTCAAAAATATCCATATCCCCATATAGGCAACCCACCATGAAAAATGTTTTTTGCCCTCAAATGTGAAAACCTGGACCATACATGGAATATGGTAAGTTATCGATGTAGTCTATTATAGGTTAACTATTGTAAAGTTTTATTTCTATGTAGTGGGTTTAAATTCCTTGAATTTTTGGACGCTTGCCGATTTTACGTTAATTGCCTTGTTTCGTTGATTACTTGATTGCCTGATCTTCTGCATATTTCGCTGTACCTTTGTCCTTTAAGCGAGTAGTTCTGTACAGTTATATGTGAGTTGTACAGTTGTGTAGTTGCATTGTGGCGGTCGAGGATATAGACCAAGCAACACAGAAATAAATTGGGCTGAAACGCTACACTATCATATCATTATATCAATGGTTATAATACCGGTATATTATGTATACTGGTACCTGCTCTACCGGTATATATATGAAACATTACATCAGTAAAAGCAGATAAACAGTAGCATCATGGGCCTTTAACTCCTGCTGCAACGATAGATCTAAAGTTATCATTATGTTTAAATTTTATTTAACTAGGGCCTGTAAAAGCTCACGCGAGTAAATCTTACATGCGAGTAACGGGAGTAATTATAGACTCCAGTATTCGGATGCGCCATGTGTATAATAAAAACGCTAGAAATGCTAGGGATTGTTTTTTTATTACCCTATATGCCGGTTGAACAGAAAATGGTTGCGGTAAACAATAATTAGTTTTTTTTTATTTGCAAGAGTAGTTTCTTACCCGCAGATTTTTGGCCCTGTTTAACAGTATCACATTCTAGTTGTAATCAAAATCCTAGTTGTTTTATTGTACAGGCAACCACTTAATAACCCAATATTAATTATTTCGCTCCTTTTTCCGTTTATTCGTATTTAACATTTTCATAGGGTTTGCCCCCATGCTCTGTGATAACTTTGTTTTGCGTTACACAAAACTCTTTTTAGGCCAAGTAGAGAACAGAACAAAGGACCATTTTACTGCAACGACTCCTGGCCATTTCGAGAGTCTGCAATTATGGTATAAATGCATTTTAACAGTGTTTGCTTAGCGCATTTTTAAAATTTGTTTTAGGTATGTAGAGTTAGTTAATTTTGCCTTTTTGTTATTCAGAGCCTTACTTTGGCTGGATTTTACGTGGTATAATAGCTTAACCCAAACAGTTTTCTGATAAATGCTTAAGTTATAGTAGTTTTTCACACCAGATAAAAAAACATGTAAAGTATTTTAATTTTTATGTCTGCTGTGTAGACCAAGTAGGCAGTGCCTCAGACCATAGGCGCCAAGTTTCTAAAATACGTAAGGGTGCGAAAACAAAATTCGCGCGAGAGTTGTTTTTGAAAGTACATTCGTTGACCAATAAAATATCTTCAAAATAACTGTCTTTCAGACTAACTTAAAGTTGGCATGGCAAAGCGAACTAAGCGCGGTTAAATAAGAGGTAAAAGATTCTTAAAAACTTAAACGTTAATAAATAAGCGAAGTGTAAAAATTTGTTCTCTCCCCGCCAGCGCGGAAAGGTCCACGATCCTTAATAAACAGAATAACGGTCTTCTCTTTTATGCCAAATCGTGGCCGCCGTGGTTTGCTTTGCGTTTCCTAAAATAACTGATAAATGTCTCTCTTTGGCGTTTCGACATGATATGCCTACTTAAATTGCTCTAAAAAGAGGAAATATACGATGCATTTAATTACAAAGCAGTTTAAAATATTTCCATCGCGCTAGAACCAATGCAGCGTTTTTACGAATTTAATTATTCCTAAGCGCACTAAAACTGTTGCCACTCGTAAGAACGTTTTTGTTTCTGGTTCTCAATATTAATTGCACTCGGATAAGGTATAACACGACACGCATTTACTTTGTTTCATTACAATGGCAACTGTTGCATACTTTGCCAATAAATGACAAATGAATCGTGGATTCATGACAAAATAAAGTGCATTGTTATATGCAGAAAGTGAACATGAATAAAGGCGTGGCATAGCGTTGAACTTGTTTTTTTTTCGTATCTGGTTTCTGCTCCAGAATTCTGTGATGATAACCTTATTCTTTTGTAGTTTTTTCTGTCTACTTTATTTGTAGACGTTTCGGCTACTTATAAATTCGTTATTTAAACACGGGCGTAAAAATAAACTAAATCAGTTAGGTTCCATGCGCCGTAAAACGATTGAACCAAAATCCAGATTTGGAAACAAAATTAAATACTTACCATTGGAATTGATACATCGTTAAGTAAACTCAACATGTTAAGTTTATGGAATTTATTCATGTTTTGTCCTGCGCTAACCGCCTGCCGTACGAGTTTTAATGAAGAAATACTTACCTATTTCTTCCGTTGTTACCGCGGGCTCACGGGCAACATCGTATTTGCACGCATCATTATAAAGAAACACGTCTACACTTTGCGCGAAGATGCGAGTGATATACGTGGCGGTAAGATAAAAAATCGGACCTTATGCAGTGAGTGCGTGGTCCGTTTTGAACCAACGTTATCGTTTGGCAGTTGGTATATCGATCAAATATATTATACTTATTGGTAGGCCTAAATCGTACAATTTGATATCTGTTTTTACAAAACTATTTAATTATCAAAATATGATCAAAAACATATATCCATCTCAACCGAAAACAATTTATTTTTAAGCATGCAAATATGCGCGGGTGCGCGGCACCTGCGCACCCGCTAACATGCGCCTATGCCTCAGACCCAAAGTATATCGGACTAAAATCACCTGCTAGCTTGGCCTTTGGAAAATGCACTTTGCAAACTTCGCCTTACCCCAAAAAATTGTCAAACTACTGCAATAGCTTTGTTTACAACCATACTGGTAATGCAGGCAAAGGATAATCTGACAATTAATCTCGAAGTTCAAAACAATTCCACCTGTATGATTAAACATGAATTTCATATTCTATCCAAAATAATGTACTGCGTAGAAGAGCAAATCCATCTTACGAAACATTCCATGTATTTTCCTAGGATTTAGAACCACAGTTGGTGAATCGATGGCCCAACTTGATTGATGGGGAAGGGAAAACCAGTTTCTGGTAAGTTCGAAGCAATGGGATAGAGCATGCATGGGCAACCTACGGCCCGCGGGCCAAATCCGGCCCGCCAAGGCTTCTCATCCGGCCCGCCAATAAATTTTCTAGAGCTGTAGGCCTATGTAATATATCAATATTCATTTATTTTATATAATGTGTCTTACGTTCTCAAAATCGCTTTATTTGTGTGTTTTTATGCCACTTTGGTTTTTATCATTAATTTGGCGTTAGTCCGGCTCAAATAGCCTAAGAAATGGCAGCTTTATAAAAATGGCATAATCAGACCTATGACGCAACAATTGTGTTGGGCTAGACTTATCCCTTCAAACACATTGCATGTAAAATAGCATGAATACAATCCAAACCCACAAAGATATGCACCTAGCTTACACTTAAAATCACAATTACGGCTCCGGCCCTCAGTCAAGTTCCAAATGCACAGTTTGGCCCCCAGTGACAAAAGGTTGCCCATGCATGGTATAGAGTAAGGTGAAAATTTCTAAAACATATTTCTGGGGTTATTACCATAGCACCCTTTTATTGCTATAAATGATAATAATATACTGCAGTTTAATTTGCTATAGCATACAGGGCTATAAATGTTATAGGATACTGCAGTTTAATTTGCCTTATAGCATACAGGGCATTTACTAATTTGTGTTCTAAAATTGATATGTTTATATTAAGCTGATTTGTTATGAAACTGACATATGTTTTATACACACAAGGCTGTTAGAATCATAATGCATAGTTTCTTTGCAAATACTCTCTTACAATGCTATGCAATATTAAAATTAAGCCAATGCAGCACTTTTCATATCTTGATGTGAAGGGTTGTTTATACCATATTTCCATTAAAAATGGCAGAATGTACCAATCTGAAACGTCCTAGTATTAAAATAAGTATATTTATATATACATGTATATATGTATGTGTATATACCTATTGGCTTTATGCTCTTTGCTCAAGCTGATTGATATTACACACAATGTAATTACTCTATTTTCATATAAGTAGTTACAATATTTGTATTAAACTATAGAAGTATTTACAATATTATTATTAAACTATGCAAGTATTTACAATATTATTGTTAAAGTATACAAGTAGTTACAATATTATTAAGGTTTATATTTTCTTTCAGTAGTATAGATAATAACAGCACAATTTAACACTTCTTAAGAAACAGCCGCCAGGAAATGAGTTTTTGCTCGCAGTGTTATATATCAGACGCATTGTAATATAGAGCAAAAGATTTTCACGCCTGCATTGCAATTTATCAGACGCACTGTTATTGTTAGATACAGGAAACATGAATGGGTGAAGCATGGCACGTGTGCTGCCATTCTGCCTGCTCTCGATTCAGAACATAACTACTTTGCCAAGGGACTCGAACTAAACAAACGTTTTGATTATATGAGGTAAGTTGTAACATAACAGCAATCTTATAACAAGTGATATCCACTATTTGTACGTTATTGTTAAATTTTGCGGTAAACTTTTCTTTGAAGCTTAGTGAATTATAATTGAAATGATGCGAAAAACATAACAAATCATCAGTATTAATGATATTCAGAATCATTCAAATAATATTTGTAATAATATTTGAGTGATATTTAATCAGTACTTGACAGATATTTTACTTAATTTGAAATCGTTTCGCAATGCATTTACGGAGTGCTAATAATTGGCAGAGCTTTTGACGTCATGTATGTAATGTATGTGCTGTGCAAAAGAAACGCTTGTCAATATAAATGAGCAAAGCAATGCATTTTCTTAACAAACCGCCTCTAAACTGATATAAATAAGATTTAAGCTGCAATTAGAATGCCACTGTTCAGCTGTTTTAAGAAAAGAATGCGTAATGTGGGGTAATATAACAAATGATAACAAAAATATAATTTAAACATTTGAATATCCCTTGAATGATAGAATTTCTATGAAATCGGCTCTCGTTATTCGGATTTAACACTGAAAGTGATGTATGAGAATTGACCATGGTGATATCACTGAGTCTTCTTTTTACCTGGTACCTAGGATAGGGCATAGGATATTCATGTTTATCCCCGTGAGTGAAATAACCAAGGGTTATCCCACGTGTAATCGTCAGATCACTTCACGCCCACTGTCATGTTACTGGAGCTATTGCAGGGTGTTGTGTATGATTCACACGTTCCTTCAATTTAGTACAACCCATTAAACCGCTGGGTTCAGGCAAAATCCGTTAAGTGTCTTGCCCAAGGACACAACCGACAGACTAGCGACCAGTTTTAAAACTGCAACCTTTCGGTTGTAAGGTGACGCACTAAACCATTAGACTGATCTGTCGGACTGTACCTGTTGTGACAAAGCTGCGTTGCTTGAATGCATTGGCCAAGCGTTAACTTGCAGCAGACACAAATTTTTGTAATTCACACAGAAGTTGCAGCAACTATTAAAAAACTTTTACTTATCATACATTTTTACAACAATCTGAAAAGTACTTTATTTTTTCCCATCCAAATAATATATTTATATAGTTAAGTATAGTTATATACATATTTGTAACTTTTTTCAGAATCTTAGCAGACAAGAACATAACACCATCCAAAGATGCCCAGTATAAGATATCTGATATTCGTGATGCCATTGAAGGGTTCACAAATTCATACACCATCATACAATGCCTTATGTCTAAAGTAAGAAACATTGAATTTTCATATATTAGAGCACCTATGGGTATCTGTAGGGAAAAATGCAGAGTTGATAGAATTGGATGGAATATTCATGTTTATCCCCGTGAATGGGAAAATCGCGCCCACCGTCGGGTTACTGAAGCTATTGCAGTGTGTTGCGTATAATTCACACGTTTCTTCTATTTGGTAGAACCCATTAATCCACTGCATTAGGCAATGTCCGTTAAGTGGACACAAATGACTAGCCCAAGGACACAAATGACTAGCTAGCGACCAGTTTCGTACCTGCAACCCTTTGGCTGAAAGGCTTCGTACGAAACCACCAGACTAATCTGTCGGACCAGCGGTTGGTTTCGATACATCAACCTTTTAGCTCACCTCTGCTCTAACAGACTGAGCTTACTAGTTTAGTGCTAATCCTTCCTTATAGACTTTTTATTGAACCCTCTACACAGGACAAGTCGGTGCAAGCGATCGTGCAAGTAGAGGTGTGCCTTAACAAAGATTTCACGACACGGGATTGCGTTGATTACGACAAAGCTTCCGTCTATAGCGGTCCCTCATGGGACCACATCCCGTACAACCCTTCCTTCGAAAAGTGTGACGCTGACCTCCCAACGCAGTATCTTCCCTTTACATACGCCTCTCGGCCCCGCCGTTAAAGTACCGCCATTAACTTTAGCTATTTCCAGCTCGTCGCTATGCATTTAAATGCATTTATGAGTAGGCATTCTTGCCGTTTTTTTTAGGATTCTGCAGAAGTTGTTTTTTTAGTTCAGCTATGCATGTTTTTTTCATTACAAGTACTACTTTTGTTTGCCACGCCGTGTACTACACAAACAGGCGAAAAGGTCCGTATAACGGCTAGTATCGTTGCACAATAATCAGTCTGACATCTTTACATTTCTGCGAAACGTACTAAGCGTTACCTTATTACAACCCTATCGTACTAAGCGTTTACAACTAAATTTGCACCAAAAGCATTGTTCCAGAGGTTTAACGCTGCTGATATTTTCTTAACATGTTGGTTTGTCTTGTATATGGTTATTTTGTTTGAGAGAAATAAAGAGTCATAATTTGGAAGTTTGGTAAATTTTATTCCCCTTCCGCGTTCATTCTTTTTGTTTTTTGTTCCGGTCTGTTGTCGGATTTTTTTTAAACCGACCACAGTCGGATATCAAAAAATTATAGAATACTAACTTACTGTAAGTTAGTATTCTATGAAAAAACTGTTCAAGACTTATTGAACTGCTCCCCTCCACGGAATTCTTTAGTAAAAGGCAAAGAATTATACGTTAAAGAGAAGCCACAGTTCTGTTGTCGGATTTGAACAACATCTATGTCCATCATCAAGCTTGCTCGGGGTAATCTGAAGCACCCAGTGGAAAACTGTCGTTTTCCCAACAACTTTTGGGTTGACTGTACAACATGCTAAAAAAAAGCTACCCTGATTTCCGACCAGTTAGTCTGGCGGTTTAGTGCGACGCCTTTCAGCCGAAAGGTTGCAGTTTCAAAACTAGTGGCTAGCTAGTCGGTTGTGTCCTTGGGCAAGGCCCTTAACGGACATTGCCTGAACCCAGCGGATGAATGGGTTCTACAAAATTGAAGGAACGTTTATATCATACACTGCAATAACTACGGTAACCCGACGGTGGTTGCGAGGTAATCTGACGACTGCCCGTGTGTTAACCCCTTGGTTTTCTTATTCACGGGAAAAAAACATTAATATTCTATCCTTTAAAGTGATAGCCGTTGGTATTCACCACAGCTACTGAATATGCCGCCGTTGGATAAACTATGAAAGCGAAATTCCCCAATAACGGTTTTAAGCATCGATGGTTAAAGAATCGGTTTCGAAGGCCGATTTACACACACACGATTGCGCACCGTATTGAAGTGTCTGTTTCTTGGAATTTGGCTTCTTATTTGGTGTGTGTGCGTTTACTGGTTGCGTCAACACGTTTTCAAATGCCTCATCAATTAATGCCTTCTTGGAAGTTTTTTTAAACAATGTCATTGTTTCGTTTTATAAGTTTAAAAGGCAAGTTGACTGCGTTTTTGAAGTTTATAGAAACTCTAAATTGCCACGTTTCTATATAAGTTAAAGTTACACAGCTAAGTGAGACATTTAAAGCTTTAAATGTACCAACTCACTAAATGGTTAAAATTTAAGTAATTTAATTTCAGCCTAATATGCAAAAGTGAGGTTTATTTAATCATGACTAATAAAATCCATCAAATCACTACGACACAATTATTTACTTACGTCAAGAAAAATAGCTTGCTGTCAAATTAGAGCATTGCATTTATTTTACTACTTTACAGCATAAAGGCGTGAGACGTGAGTAATATTACGGCGAAGGACCAGTACAGAGCTAGATACGATATTAAGAACATGCATACAAATAATTTTTGACCATTTTTTTGTGTCTAACTTGGAAAGATAAACTGTTATTAAAATAATTAAAAAATGGATTATAAAAATTGTAAGAATAATAGCGTACTGGTAAATTTCAGAAGTTAACACAAAACTACATAACTAGTTAGCTAAAAAATAGATTGCACGAATACTATTTACTTACGTCAAGAAAAATAGGTTAATATCAAATAACAGCATTGCATTTATTTAATACTTTACAGCATACAAACGACGGCGAAGGACCAGTACAGAGCTAGATACGATATTAAAAATATAAACTGTTATTAAAATAATTAAAAAAGAAATATAAAAAGTGTAAGAATAATAGCCTACTGGTGAATTTCAAAAGTTGGTACAAAACTAAATACTAGTAAGTTAAAAATAGATTGCACAAATACACATGTAATGACGAAGAATTGTAGAGAAGATTTAAGTTAATGTTGTAAACTAAACGTGAACTTTAAATTATCAATTTCTTCTTTCGCTACGAAAGACCAAAAGAACAGCGCTCTGTATCGTAAAATTTCGAAGCGATTTTCCTTGCTAGTAAAAATCATGTGTAGTATAAACTGTGCTTGTTTACACCATTGCTTTGCTCTGTCAGTTCAGCGACGCGTTATTGTGATGTCATTAAAGCGCATCGTATTTAAGGTAGTTTAAACGTGCTAGTAACATAACGATGCTTTGTAGTAGTTCTTTAGTTAGTGGCCACAGAAAAAAAGTTTCTGTCCAAAATCAGCTGATAATGTCAGAAATACAGGCTTTAGCTGCTAGTAGGTTGATTGGTAATCAACGAAAACATCGGTTTCATTGTTGCAAGGCAGTGCTCGCAGTTATTATACAAATAGTCAAAATGTATTAGGCTATACTGCGTTGTATCGTTGGAGCATTAAATAAAGTCGAGATGCTGAAGATATTGCGGTGTTTTTCAAATATAATGAAATTGCTATAGTTTTTGTTCAATTTATTAATCCATTTCGCTGAAGCAACTTCTGTTAAAGTGCTTTTATCATGGACACAACAAACCATAGCAAATAGCTGCAACAACGATACCTGATAAAAATCTACGCTTTACGACGTGTGCTGAACCGCCAAAACAAATACGTATTCATACTAATTAGCTGTGATTACAGATCACACGGTTATCATGATTTAACTCCAATCGTTGTGTTGATTATTCGTAAAACCAAAGTCGCTAACTCGCTATCATTATTTATTTTACAGCCACTGCCTTAGTTGTCCTTTTATCTTGATATTACTCTTACTTTTGTTGGTAGTGTAACAAGAGGTAGCAATAAAAGCTTTAGTAATTTGAGCTTTTATGTAAATTGAAGGCGGAAGGCCATGGTGTTTGTTTCAATGTTCAGTACAGTGATTCCCAACCGCGGCTCCGAGAGCCGCATGCGGCTCCCAGCTAGCCTTCTTGCGGCTCTCATTGACCTTTGAAAATCCCCTAAAAAATATTAGAATCTGATTCTAATAATAAAAAAAATAAAATTAGTATTCTAAAATTACCCTTGCTTAGTTTGAAGGCTGGGAAAAGAGTTTTTACTTCATAGTTAAGATTAGAGGCAAGGAAAGTTGTGAAAAGGCTGCTATTGTTACGCTCACTGTCTTTCTTAAAGCAGTGTGTTTTTCATGCTTTTCACGCGGCTCCATACGTATTCTAAAATTTGAAATTCGGCCCCGACACTAAAAAAGGTTGGGAACCACTGGTTCAGTCGATCAGACTTCGGTACAGCAAGTTCTCTAATTTAAGACCGTAACCCCTTGGGTTTAGTGAAACTACATAGTGTTAGAAACTTAAAAGAAAAATGTAAGTTTAAAATTTAACGATTCAAATGTTGATTGTCCCTACAAATATAAAATACCGTAACAATATGATTGTAATTTAAACAAACTTAATAGCAGAATTATTGTTCAGACCAACGATAGGTGTGTGATTCTTGAAACCATTAAGCGTAAACTAGCAAGTCAGTTCATAAAAAAACAGACCAAAATCCGATGACGAATGTGAGGCCAGTGTAAAACAGTTAAAAGTTATAAGGTAGAGAAAGAATGCACTTTGGACGACAAAATGAAATTTACTTGAAATACGGCACTGGTGTTTATAGCAAATACAAAACAAGGCGACACATGTAAGAATCGCAACATTAAATAGCATCAATATTAGCTCTATAAATGTACTTTACTACAGTTTTATTACAATTTATCAAAATCCTATACACTCATTGGATCTATGACACAATAATTATGACGAATTTACAGTCGTGTCGTATCTAACATGTAGTTTTGGTGTCAGTTAATGATAAAATAGTCTGCTATACCTCATTCAGTCCTACAATCAATCTAAACGCACATACAGTGTCATATATGTATTTATGTCGTCACAATCAAATTGACGTTAGCTGTTCCGGTAAAATACTAATGCAAGTCTTGAACCTATGTTGAGCTAACCGCGTTTTGGTTGTAGGACTGAATCAGGTATATCACACTATTTCGTCATTTACTGACACCAAAACTACATATCAGATACGTCACTACTGTAAATTCGTCATAACTATTGTGTCATAGATACAAAAATGTAAATAATTTAGTTAGATTGTAATAAAACTGTAGTAATTGTAAAATACATTTATGGAGGTAGTAAATGCCGCAGTTTATTGTTGTTGCGGTGAAATGTTGAGCTAACCGCGTTTTTTTCAGGCCCAGATTAATATTTGTTATTTTTGATGTGGCCAGCAAGTTAACAAAGTTTTCTATTTTCTTCAACAGTCAACTATGCATCGGTAAACTACCATTTATAGAAATAGTGGAAATAAAATGTCAGTATTTACCACCGACAAGGACGTATTGCACGCTTTCAGTGATTTGAAAGAAGACCGGATTATCGGTTTCCTTGTGTATGTAAACTTTGCAAATAACCAGTGCATGCTTGTAAGGAATTCAGAAATTTCTACCGACAGCAACAATCCATATGAGAATCTGTTTAACCTTTTAAAAGCGGGCGAAGCCAGGTAACGAACTTAAACTAAATTAGATCCCATAAGCACCCCGTAGGATAGGATATTCATGTTTATCCGAGTGAATGGAAAAATCAAGGGGGTTAACACACGGGCAATCGTCAGATCACCTCGCACCATCGGTTCAGGAAATGTCCGTAAAGTGCCTTGCCCGAGGACACAACCGTCTAGCAAGCGGCCAGTTTCGCACCTGCAACCTTTCGATTGAAAGGCGACACACTTAACCGCTAGACCAACCGGTCGGACAGGACTTTGGTTAGCATCTATTTTAAGCTGACGGTGGTACCCTTCAATCGTGTAGGCTACTTATGAAGTATTTTTTAATTATATATAAATCCATATCAGGGGAGTTATTACAATATGTTGTTTATAATTAAAACATTCTTTCAACTCTTTTGTCCACTGGATCAATGTGATGAGCGCTAAATGTCTTGACCAGGGACACAGTCGACTTAAAAAAGACTAGTTTCGATCACCCAACCTTTCGGGTTTAGTCATTTTCTAGCAGTCTGCCAGTAAATGTGCCGCAGTAATACAGCTTTAGGCTTACTGTAGGCTACTTTAGTTTTAGTTACTGTATATTTTAAATGCAATGTGTTTGGTGCAGAATTATGGTGGTGAGAGTAAACGCGACCTTCGAACTCGGTTCGCAATTTTCACAACCTCTTGTTGCTCTGTGGCTGGATGCTTCTGTTCCCGATTACGACGTTGCTAAACTGAAACAGGCAACGCAGGCCTTGGTTCAACAACTTAATGTGTTTGGGTCGACCACTCTTGCGAGCACGGATCCCGTACAATTAGCAGAATGGGCGACCAAGGTTGGCAAGAGTCGGGTTATTCGGCTTCACAAAACGCCATTGGCGTGGTCCGTGAAGTCAGGTTATTGCCGCCGCTAGATGATAACCAGAAGTTTAAATGTACAAAGTAGCGCAGTGAATTATAAGCTTTCTAGTGCTTGCATTCCTCCAGCGTGACAGACCCGTGTTCTACAATCAATTACAAAAACGGACTTTTATAAAAAGTACATCAAAGCTTTGAAGTTTGACCCCTTAAAACAGCAAAATAATAAACTTGGAAAATCTGTCCAAGTGAATTAAAAAAAGGAACAGCTTCTGCAGAAATTGGCAATAAATGGGGAAAGAAGGGCGAAGTTGTATTAAAAGCGAGTCTGAAAATATGATATACATTCTGTAACTTAACACCTTCAATCAGAGGACACTCAGAAAATTCCAATTAACTTCGTTTTACAATATTCTACGCGCTGCCAGTTGAGATAACCGCCTGGATTAGCAGTAATCATGCTACACTGTATACTGCCTATGCTCTACCCAATAAAGTTATGCATCAACGTAAAGAAGCTAAATGATGTATTAGTATGTATATTCTACCGTTAACTCTTTCCCTCCCAACTCGCCATATATGGCGAGTTGGTGGGAAAACATGGTATCCCGTCTGTCCATAAATGGATACAAATCTAAAAAACGATTTCTCCGCAATGCGTAATGGTAGAGACCTCAGCTATGGCTCATTCGATCAAGGAAACCCTATATTTTATTCTCTGTGATTATCGTGGAGAAATATTAAAAATGCGAGGAGTGATAGCCTTTCTTTTTCAAGGCTTCGCCTCTTATTTCTATCGATTTTACACGAATTTACACGTGACTAACTCAGCCAATAGGAGTCGTGTTAACTTGCAGAGAAGCTCTTTTTGTCAAGCAAGTCTTTCTTTACATTCTCTGTGAATTTCGTGCCGTTGAGATAAAAAGGAGAGCGTTGGTGACGTTTTCGCAGCAGGCGGTTATGCTTCGTGTTCACCAAAGCATGAATCCAGCTGGGCCTGCTGAGCGCACGATAAAGAAAAAGGCGGCGAGACTAGCTAGTTCGGTGTGCCCTGCTTTGAAGAATATTGGATATAGTATTTGCGTTTGTTTGGTTTTGTATGCCCTTTTTACACTTCCTTCACTGTTCTTTTTTATACTTTTTACTATTTTAGTTCTACAAAACTAAAAACTTCAATGCGTTTTGGTTCAAGTTTTCATAATATAGTCAGAAAAAAGGGAAATTTCAATTACAAATATTAAAAAAACTACTGAAGATAGAAATACAGTTCGAATTTTCCTGAGTACAAAAACTATTAGACAATCTACATTCTAATTTTCATCTCATTTGGGTATTCCAATAATAAGTGAGTATTTCGTTTGTCAGTGCACCTCAAATTTTTCAAAGTCGAGCAGAATTTTCTTTGCATAAAAAGTGGTGTTCACTAAAGTTTACATAATATATTCTTTATTAGAGGTAGATTTTAGATGTGCAGCTTGTTTAAAAGAGGGATAAATTATCTTTCCAACCATACTAAATATTAAATCATAGCATAAACTTTAGAAAAACTGTGCTAATTTGAAAATGACTAAAAATTGTAAAAAACACTGCGGGACAGCATGTTTGAATTAATGCTTTTGGCCGGGAGTGAAAGAGTTAAAATACAGATCTTCCTCTTTAATTATTAAAAAGTGTTATATGCCTATTTGTTATTTTATTACATTTGCGTTTCTGTTGCAATTTGCTTCTTCAATAATGCACTGTTGTTTTTTATCATGATGCACGTTACCATATTAACCATTTCGTAAGTTTACCAGTATTAAACATGCTTGATATATAACTTGTAGTCATATATGTTCATGTGTTATATCGCTGTTAGTAGACGTTACTCATTAACCTCAAGGGCGTCTTAACACGCGCAATTGACAGATTACCTTGAAACAGTCGCATTACAATGTTTAAAAAAAGAATGGGGACATCTAATCAATGGCTGATGTTGATTAGGATAGGATATTTTCATGTTTATCCCCGTGGGAAAATCAAGGGGGTTAACACATAGGCAATCGTCTGATCACCTCGCGCCCACCGTCGGGTTACCGAAGATATAGTTTGTTGTATATGATACATATGTTCCTTCAATTTAGTGGAACCCATTGATTTCACTACCTTTTTCCTTACTGGTTGACGCACACATATCAGCTAACACGTCGGATGTAATATTTAATTTCATACATGAGATAAGAACGACAGTCGTTGAAACACCGGAAAAGCAAATTAACCACAGACCAGTAACTAAGATAACTTGAAAATTAGTTTTAGGAAATTTTTTATTCAACAACAAAACACAGATAAGAATTTCGTAATTGTTTATTCAAAGAAGTGCGAAACATTATAACTTTGGTTCCACTGACAGCGAAGTAAAAAGCTATGTTTGTCTTTAAAAATAGAACACAAAATATGTAAATAGATAGTCTTGTTCCCCTTTGCATAAAACAACGCCTGACATGGTAACAGCGGTAATCTTCCTATTACCGAATGCACACAGTTGGTTAATGGTGGTATTGCAGTGTGTTATAAATAATTAGTACGATTATTTTGTTATAGTACAACTTCTCAATCCACTGAGTTTAAACGATATACGCGTAGTGCCATGCCCAAGAACAGAACAAGTCTAGCAAAAGGCTAGTTTCGATGCCAAAATGGGTGCCAGCAGGCCGTCGACGATCTTTTATCAATTATTATAACAGTTTTGTTTATATAAATCCATTTGATTAAGAAAACGTTCATTTATCGTCTTACCCAATAACGTAGCCGAGCTGACCGCGGCGAGTATTCAAGCCACCACCTTTTGGTCACGACTTTCACTACCAACCCTTAGACTACAAAACCGGCTAATAGTTTTAAAGAAATGGAAAACATGGCAGTAATGTAACACGAACAACTAACAACGACCGTAAGCACGAGTGAAATAAAAATGATGTAGGCTTGGATTAAAATACAGAGAGGATGAAATAAAAACAAATACTATTATCTTAATTTTTGCGCAAGATGTATGTACATTTTCAATTAAAAACGTAAGAAAACGCAGAGGATTGCAATTGTGTAAAAGGCAGAAAATAACAAGGTTACGACGTTGCATCATTTGACATCAACATGATTAAAACAATGTACAATTGTTAATAAGATTAATACTGTCTCGCGGTACATAAAAAAAAACGATTTTAAATGTATGAAGTTACAATTCTTTGTCATCCTGCGTCAATAGCAATTTGATTGGACGAAATCTTTAATTTTAACGAGTTGCATATTCCGACCCGTTGATATCGATGATGTTTGTGTCTGTGTGTCATTAATTAAAATGGTGTCGTATTTTCAGAATAAATCATTTTTCGTAAAACATTAGATTAATTGAATAGGATATTAATGATAAAGGGCCGCTATTACACAGATACTCGTCAGATTACGTCTAGCTTACTGTAGGGTTACCGTTATGTATTGAATGAGATAAAGACGTTGGTACTGTATTAGTCGAACCCAATACTCCAGATAGGATATTCATGTTTAACCAGTGAATGGAAAAACCAGTCGGGTTACTGGAGCTATTGCAGTGTGTTGTGTAGGATTAACACGTTCCTCCAATTTAGTAGAACCCGTTAATCCGTTGGATTCTTGTCCAAGGACACAACTGACTAGCTAGAGATCAGTTTTGAACCTAAATTTTCGCTGGCTGTAGAAGCTTTTATGATTGAACTAACCCGCCAAACGAATAAAAAAACTGAAATTAATTGACAATGGAAATGAGGTGCAATAATCAAATCCAAACACGTCACTTTACATTGATCTAACCCAGTGTGATATTATAAGCAACATTCTTGACAAGGCTTTAATATTGTTTATATTAATTTAAATAAATTAGCAAACCACTTGAATGGGCGTGGTATATCTATCCTGATTAGTAGGCAACTCCACAATAACCAAATTATACACGGTTTTGTCTAATTCCATGTGAGAAAATTCGTGTGTTGGATGATTTATCATTGTCAATCATGCTCCTGGTCCATTTGTAGAAGTCGTTTGAAATGGCTTAAAACATTTTAATTGGTTTTATGTGGGACATGAGTTAACCTGACGATTGCGATGCCCATGTCACAATGATCTTTGTTTGTGTGACAGATTCGTCTAGTGGTTTAGTGTGTCGCCTTTCAGCCGAAGGGGTGCAGATTCGAAACTGGTAGCTAGTCGGTTGTGTCCATGGGCAAGGCACTTAACGGACATTGCCTGAACCCAGCGAATTAATGGGTTCTACTAAATTAAAAGAGAGTCATAAACAACACACTACAATAGCTCGGGTAACCCGACGGTGGACGCTAGGTAATCTGACAATTGCCCAGGTGTTAACCCCTAAGGTTTTCCCATTCACAGGGATAAACATGAATATCCTATCTTAAAACAGACCACAAACCTTTAAAATCCCATCCAAAGCTCTGAGGTTGGACAAGAAATCCCGACTGCAAGCTTCTGGACCGTTGGATGTGAAGTTGTGATTGAGACGAAGCAAAGAGGCCTGGTTGGTGGGAGAGGGGATGTGTTGGACAAATACATCCAGGAACACACTGGGAGGTGGAAGGGGGGGGGGGGTTAATTAATGGGTTTTAATCCTATAGTAATATTTAAGATCTCTGTGTTATGCCGGCTATATAAGCCAGAGGCATTTTTTGTCGGTCTCTTTCCATCTCGACACAATTATAATAAAGGACGTATTACCTAACGTGTGTAGAACACTACAAATCCAATGATGGGTTTAGCTCATACTGGGCTGGCAAAATGTGGAAACACTGAAAGTTAGTAGGTTAATTAGCTGATTCTGGACTAGAAATCATGCAAACACACTAAGGGTTTAGATCAGCGGTTCCCAAACTGGGCGCCGCGGCGCCCTAGGGAGCCGCGAGACTTTGCCAGGGGCGCCACGAAAGCATGCGGAAGTTGCTGCATTTATTGTTTTTCTTACAAAAAACAGTACATGTGCGTTACACCATTAAAATGTTAATTGGAGATGTTTGAGCCTGGTGTGCAACCCCATACTCTGGCATACAGTATTCGTTTTACTTCTTCAAAATCCATTGTTCGATGTTATCTGCCACTATTTGTTAACTAACATGGCATTGTTTTTCGAATAATGGTTTGTCAAATACCTGCTTTGCATTAATTGACTGTTCGTCAATCGTCACTTTAGTGAATAGTTTTGAAGAGTGTGAATGGTTATCCAAATGCGTGCTAGTCTGAATATACAATACTTGCATTTTGAAAATTTTGGCATTATAAGGGAGCCGCAAGGTATAAAAAGTTTACAAAAGGCGCCGCCAACAAAAAAAGTTTGGGAACCGCTGGTTTAGATGGTGATTAGTTGATGGGTTCATGGATGAATTTATTTCAACTGCTGCTTAAAGCTCACACTGTCAATGCAATAATGATAGACAAAATGCTGTGACTATGCAGTCCCTAGGTTCAATTTTTACATGGACCACTTTATGTAAGGTAAGTGTCTTGGGCACTTAAAAACATTAGATATAGGATATGAAATTCATGTTTATCCACATGAATGGAAAAACCAAGGGCAATCGTCAGATCACCTCGAGCCCACTGTGCCTTTTCTTGAGTTCTATTTGTTAAGTTGTTTCCTTATTCAAATCCTTAATTTGGTTGTTCCATTGTGAGTGGTTTATTTTGTTAATGCAATATTTTCCTAGTTTTCACTGTTGACAAGTGCATGTTTGAAGTTCAAATTTTGAGCTGAAAGGTTACCGAACCTCTATGCAAATCAGAACACCTTGATCAAGTGAATTGACAAGCATTGTTCACAAGCCATGTCAAATATGTAACAAACTGTAATAAAACTGATGTTATATTGACTGACGATAATTAGTTTAGCCTTCCCACATCTACAATTGTGTGCTATGAATAAAAACACAAAAATTCATGTTGAAGAAATTAAACCAATTTATTTTTGACAACAAAAAAGGGAAAAAAGATTACAACTCACTTTGTCCTCAGGACATCCAGTGGTTTGATATAATCTTTGGGATTTATAGTTCGGCTAGCACCATTTTTAGCAGATTTTACTTGTGAATGCACCGCAAATGGAGTAGATATTGAATTACAACCATACTCGCGGGCAAACTCATCCAAATATGATTGATGGTCTGCCGAATGGGTGATAGAAACCTGAAAGAGGTAAGTGGTTGTGTGAAGTTTATTTCAATATTTGTAATTTTGCATTGATATACTTAGGATATGATATTCATGTTTATAAAGTGGGAAAACCAAGGGGGTTAACACACGGGCAATCACCAAATCACTTCGCGCCCATCGTCGGGTTACCGGAGCTATTGCAGTGTGTTGTATATGATAGACACATTCCTTTAATTTAGTAGAACCCATTAATCTGCTGGATTGGGGCAATGTCTGTAAAGTGCCTTGCTCAAGGACACAACCGACTAGCAAGCGACCTCTAATTTATAGTCATGACATCGTCAATGGTTTATTTGTTAAAATTCTGTTGGGTTTTGTATATTATGCGGACAATTAATACAGTTTTTGTGCAAACGATTAAACTACTGAGTACACGCAACATAAGTAAAGTGGGTTGATCAAGCAAACTATGTTTCCGCTGACGGTTTCACCCATTACCATTGGAGATTACCGGCAAGCTGTACATTTATTGGACTTCATTAATCTATGGGACAGCGGGGCGAGACAACACACTATATTACGAGCTGGATATGAGTGGGATGGTTTATTTCGTCATAAACTTGAGCGGGACGGGTTATAACACGTGGGACGGAGTA